>JBBBDQ010001908.1:4545000-4792500 GCA_037127315.1 Ascarosepion bandense
ATAGATAGATAGATAGATAGATAGATAGATAGATAGATTTTTCTGACTAAATGATAGGCGCTAATCAAACACTTTTCTTATATAATCTAATATATACAAACTGCCTGATAGCCAGACAAGAAAATACTGATAACATACAAAAAGGATTGCATAAGTAGATAAGTAAATAAATATACATAATATAAACATACAAACAAGCTCGGAGGCACATACATGCGTATATACATGCAGACTTTGGAAGAAAAGCACAAACAGATAGATAGAGCAAATAGATTAATAGATCAGAACCATATTTTTTTCGCGTTGAGACCCGCGAGACAGTGATGACGTGGCGCATGTGCAGAAGTGTAAACGAATGTCGGCTTGTAAAAGAGGTGATATGCAAATATTGGCATATGTGCCGTCTGTTCAGTGGCAATCAAGGCAAAACACTGCAACTAAAACAAACGCTAATCAAGTTAGGGTCTGATTATATTATCGTAGCTGGTGACGATTGAGTGGATTATGGCGCGAAATAACGTGACGTGAGTGGCGGGAAAGATAAAAAACGCGCGAAAATTGTTAATACAATTAAGGCTTTTGGTCAGCGCTCTTAGCTACGGCGCAGAATTGGGCTGGAAAAGAGAAAAACAGAAAGAAACAGAGTGAGAAGACAAATCCGGGTGAGAGGTAGAGAATGGGAAGAGAGTGCTGATCAAAATTTCTTCAATAGAGAATATTGATCTATTTTATATCAGGAATTTTATTCCGGTATATTTTATCAATTCATTTTTTTTTCTCTTGTGAGATAAAAAATTGTATTATTTATTATTCAAACTGTATGCTTTTTTATATTATATCGAATTTTATTTACGGTTGTACATTTCTGTTGAATGTATAATTTTTTATTGCCCAGCAGCTGTTATACAGAATACATACAGTTAACCAGTTTATCTTGAATTCGCACGCACACACACACACATACACACACACACACACACACACACACACATATATATATATACATTTTATACAGTTTATCTTGAAAATCGCGCGCACATGCACAAACACACACACACACACACACTATATATATATATATATATATATATATATATAGCGTGTGTGTGAACAAGTTTCAAGATAAACTGTATAATATATATATATATATATATATATATATATATATATATAACCAAGTATGGGTGGAATAATATTCCCCATCCAAAGAAACACTATTTTTTAAAAAGTGCTCAATACAAAGTAGAGCTAATAATAATAATAATATTTATTAATAAAAAGACAAATTGACATCTCGATAAAGACTAAATTTTGAAATTTGTGTATGTATATATACATGGGTGTATTACTATGTATATGTGTTTTCTTATTAATGTTTGTGAATATTTTTCCATATGTGAATGTTTGTAGGTTTATTCATGTATGCGTTCTTTTTCTCTCCCCTGTCTAATATATTAATAACTTTCTAAATCTACGAAATTGTTAAAATATATATATGTATATATATATATATATATATAGTTTTTTGTTTTTTTTAGCAACAAAAATATAGTAGATATAATAGTTAATTAATAATGATGATCTTAATTTTATAAAATTTTAATACCAATGCCCACTAAGATTAATTTTAAGTCTTCTCACATATTCTCCAAAGTAAAAGTTGCTTTACTCTGATTGGTCCACATTGTACATACAATAATGCCTCCCTGATGAAAGAGGTCTTGCTTGTTCTTAACCTTTTAAAGCCATTCATTTTGAAATAACCACATCACTTGATAATACACAAAAAGTGTCGAAACAAAATAGCTACTTTTGTAGTGGTATTGTAACATATCAATGTTACAATTTATTAATAAATATTTATATATATATATATATATATATATATATATATATATATATTACGATTCCGACTAGAAGCAAGTAGATGTGTCTAGTCACACTGTTGAACTGTTATACAGTGAAACAGGCTTGTATGTGGATGACTAATATATATATATATATTTGGTTGTTTAATTACTTAGTTTTTGGTCATAATAAAATTAGATCAGTACACAGTTGTATTAAAAAGTGTTCAATACAATTATATTGTAGCATTTTTAAATATTCTTCATTTGTATACGAGTTATTATGCGACCTAGGTTTCTACAATGTGGTGTCTTCAGGCGACTTACAATAAAAAAAACGGTAAAAACAACAAAACACGGTAAAATAAGTTATTGCAAATTGCCTGAAGATACCACATGGTAAAAACCTAGATCGCGTAATAACTCGTTTACAAATGAAGAATATATATATATATATATATATATATATATATATATATATATATATATATATATATATGGGTGAGTTTCAACATAAACTGTACAGGTTATGTAGAAACTCTATCACACACATACACACTATACATATATATATATTATTATTAATACAAGGCGAAGTGCCTCTCTAGTTAGACGGTTATTGAACGGTCTTGATGTATGAACGTAAGAAGGCTAAGTAAGAAGTGAAGATTTTAGGGATAATTATTGTAATTATTGTTGAATTCCTTAGTTATACTACTTCAAAACAGTCATATCTAAGACGCATTGTTATACTACTTCAAAACAGTCATATCTAAGACGCATTGTTATACTACTTCAAAACAGTCATATCTAAGACGCATTGTTATACTACTTCAAAACAGTCATATCTAAGACGCATTGTTATACTACTTCAAAACAGTCATATCTAAGACGCATTGTTATACTACTTCAAAACAGTCATATCTAAGACGCATTGTTATACTACTTCAAAACAGTCATATCTAAGACGCATTGTTATACTACTTCAAAACAGTCATATCTAAGACGCATTGTTATACTACTTCAAAACAGTCATATCTAAGACGCATTGTTATACTACTTCAAAACAGTCATATCTAAGACGCATTGTTTCACGTACACCAAAACAAATCATCCCCTTTCCCTTTGTATTTAAGAAGGAAACTCCATCCGTTTATCTTCTTTCCAAGAACCTGATCCTTTTTGAAACCGACTCCCGTGTCGATGCTTCTCCGATCCCAGCAGCCAAGTTTGTGGTTAAACGCTATCTTTCCCAGATATCCCTATAATCCGCACTTCTTACAGAGACAAACGTATAGAGGAATCAGTATCAATCAGCATCTAAGAATTTAAGTATTTTTTCTATTGCAGCATGTGGTAAATAATTTACTCTTTTTGTTAAGTAGATTAGGGTTATTTATTTGATTTCAGACGATAGGTTTTTCTAAAAGTCATGTTACATCTGTCTCATTTTCCATTTTAAGATTTCGTTTTAGCGACGATATTCTAGGTAATAATTGGGTTCTGGTTGTTGCTTTGTAATTTATGTAGCATACATTAATAATGCAGAGGCACTTAATCAATGTGTCTTAGGGGTCTGCGAAATCATTCGACACCGTGTGAAAGGGTCTGCCAGTCAACGACCCGATAAATGCATGTTTGTGTAGAAGCAAGCGGACGCCATTTTGAACATTTGTTATGAGTTGATGTGTTGAGGTACAAGAATGGATTTTAGATATATATTTGGTCTCAGGCATGGCAGTAAACTGCATCCGGCAGAAAGGGCTCTGATTGGGAGTTTGTGAGGAGCATGGAACCACCTCTTAATTGCTGTTGTTCTCAGGTCCACCCGACCTGGAGTGATATCACCTATTAGGGTCCCAGCTATGGGCAAATAGTTAACCTCCACACTGGAGTGAAAACACTATGAATGTATAACAATATACTTTTGTAGAAATGTATACATAAAAATAGACTTTTATAGAAAAATATACATTTATGAAGGAAAAATATGACCAACAATACATTTTTGAAGAAAAAAATATTGACAGAACACATTTTTCAAGGAAAAAAATTATTCTCAGCAAAATATTTTTGAATAGAAAACTAAAAGACGTTTTCAGTTTTCTAAAATAAAAAAATAAAAACAAAAAAATTATCACAATCTGATTAAATCAACCTTCTCACTATAACCGAACATTTTTTTAAAATACCTTAAAACCCCACTCTTTTGGCATTAAATAACCCAAAGAGGTTGATATGCTGCTAAACAAAACTCAAACTCAAACTAGATGTATGTTTATGTGGACATTTTACCTTTTTTTGTTGTAAGGAACACGCACTCCAAATTTATAAAATATTTTTCTACGCCTTGTATATCACGAGTATGTGGGTGTGTGTAATTAAAATCTACATGATAACAAGCACGTAGGAAGACTACAAATGTAGCCGAAAATAAGAGAATGATTCATTGATTTGTTTAGTTTTTTTACGGCTTATAAAATCGTTGCAGGTTATTTAAGGTCAGAAAATATTTTTAGATTTTAAGAATTTATTTTTAGATAATAATGATTTAGTGATACAAGTCTTGCTAATTATCTCATAACTGTTGGTTGAAGTGGTGGATTTATACCGTTCTTCTGGTTATTTGCGCGTATGTGAATATAAGTAATCCAACGGGAAATGGAACTCGGCTCATCGATTAACAATTCCAAGCCATTAACCATTACATCTCTCCCACATCTAAGGTTACACAACCTGGCATTCCCAAACTGTGGAGGCATTCAGCAGGGTCGACATTGCTTAACTTCGGTGATCATACGAGAATGTGGCCGTAAACCTAAAATTCAAAAGAAATTTCACAAAAAATTAATTTACCGATCTAAACTTATTTATAAATGTGTGTGTGTATGTGTGTCCGTTAGCTATACACTCCGAAACGGCTGAAACGATTTTCTTGAAAATTTACACAGTTGTACTATAAGCATCTGCGAGTGTTCTTAGCTAAGTTTTGTGTCGAGGTACCCCCGATAAATATCGAAAATCGATAATCGAAAAAATCATGTTATAGAAGGAGTGGTCCGATTTTAAATTGTAAATTTGATACACTCATAGACAAAGACATAAGAAACGATATTCAGAAGTTTCAAGGTTGCAGTTCTTACAGTAGTGCAGAAAATTTGACATCGATACCAGTAAATCAAAATTTGACTTACATCCATTCATTTTTCTTTCAGTCTACGGTTTCACTTTAACTGGAAACAACTGTTGCTTTTTAGTCTTTCGTGCCAACGTTCAAAGAGTCTGAACTCCAGGACCATGGATTAGTTTTAAAACTTTCATTACACCCGAGCAACGCCGGGCTATACTGCTAGTCTATACTAAATTAAAACCTAAAAAACTATACAATAATATCTGATATCACGAGATACATACATACATACATACATACATGCAAATATACATATATATTATGCAAAGTTCCGGACATTTACGGAATGGATTAACAACGACAAATTTTAATTTATTTTTTAGTAGATACTCGTATTTGAGTGGATACTCTGGTTTTAATTAAACAGTATATTTTTTAAGAAATTTTGTCATGGAAAATTTATGGCATATAATTATATCTAACAACACGAGGAAATTCGTCAGTTCGTCTGACGCATCTTAGACCACTCGACTACGAATTATTCCGCAGTCCAAATAAAACCAAATTAAGCCTTCTAAACAAAAATTTTATTTTTCTCGTAATATTAATCACTGTTCTGAAAGCGTATCTTAATGTAAGCAAATGTAGCCAGAGAATTTTACGGAATGTTCCGGAAATTTGCAAAATGGATTAACAACCGACATATTTTAATTTTTTGTTTGAAAATTATTTAAGAATGTTCCCCATGGAGGTTCTGTGCCTTGAGCGTCTATTGAAACTTAAATTCAACCCAAACCACATGTCAAATTGGTACATCACTAAAGTTGATGCAAAAATGGTCGGTTCTCTGTACCGCTCCAGCGATTATCTTTCACGTCTCTAACGTCACAAAAGACAGATCAGGCCTAAAATGAGAAACGGCTGCCATAAATGGGCAGGAACTGTTCAATGTTCACATTCCTGTCTCGATAAAGTTAAAAAACCTCACCGTGTTCTTGTGGGGGTGAATTATTTTCCTTCTTCAAAGCATCTACCAAATGCAGACGACAATTCTACTCCACCAGCTTCTTTACTCGCACTCCCCGCCTGTGGAACTCCCTTCCATATACTTGCTTTCCTGACAGCTACAATCTAAAGGAATTTCAGTGCAATGTCAATACCCATCTCTTATCCACTTGACTTCAGTTCTTTCTACATCACCCCGTATATCCTGTTTTTTCCTTTCTACTTTCTCAACTGTCTTCACACCTGTGTTCCCCTCCTTCTCTTGCCCTTTCTCTGACACCCGCTGTAACTGGTTCGTCTTTCTCTTCACTCTTCTTCTAAATTTTTACTCTATGTAGTCCCTTGTGCAACAGTGGCAGTACCGCCTTGTTTTGGGTGAAACGATTAAAAAAAATTCGTACAGAAAAAATATTGCAAAGCCTCTCTCTGTTCTATCACTATTGCCACGGAAAATATTAAAACGAAATAAATTCCTTAGTTTTATCAGTCCTTCACGACTAAAACCTGTCATGTCACATATATTGTTGCGAACCATCCTTGTTGCGAACCATTCCCTTCGTATTCCATTTGTTATAAATTTCACTCGAGCATTTTCTTCCCACGAACCACTGTTTTGTAGAACCAAGGAGCCTTCCTGATCACATACAATCTTAATCTCTTCGTCTAGCGTCATTTAATGAAAAAGAGTTTAAAAGGAACTTACATATATTTTTTTTAATCATATCACCCCAAGCAAGGCGATGACGCCACCGATGCGCATGTGGCTACTTAAGAGTAAAATGATTGGAAAAGGGAAAGCCGGGAACCACATCCTAAACAGGAAACAAGGGATGAGCCTCTTCACCTGTTCAAAAGACGTGGGTGGAGTGTGAACCGGGCGATAGTTTAGTCTATCTACTCCAATTGAGAAAAAAAATGCAAAGAAAAAAAGTGAAAGAAGATCGGAAACAAAAGAAAGCTGGGAACCACATCCTAAACAGGAAAAAAGGGATGAGCCTCTTCACCTGTTCAAAAGACGTGGATGGAGCGTGAACCGGGTGATAGTTAAGTCTATCTACTCCAATTAAGAAAAAAAAGAGAAAAGAAAAAGAAAAAAGTGAAAGATTTGGAAAAAAAATGTCACTTATTAAGTTTTAACTTATTTAAATCCAGTCAAAAAATTTTCTAAAAATAAAATCAAACCTACAGTTAGACATGAAGTTTTAAAATTAAAATTAAGCAAAAATATTGGCAAAAACGGAGAAGAAAACAAAACAAAAAAAAAACAAAATAAAATATGGCATACTTATTCAAGTTATGATTCCAAGCCGAACTGCCAGCAAATTGAATAAAAAAAAAAATATATTGTCGAGAATATAGAATCCACGTTTGAAGAAAACCCCAAAATTACACACCTACCTACTAGTAATTGATGCAGTCTGTCCTTAAATAAACCATAATTTTACGTTTGAAAGATTTAATCTCGTATTTTTAAAAGGTAAAATTACAGTTGTACATAATTTTAAATTCAGAAAGTTTATAGTAAAATGAATGTCACTATTTTCTGACTATTGTCAGTTCAGTAATGTACGATATAGGCAGAATGAATTAAAAGTTGAAAGTATGTATCAGGCCAATACATATTTGCCACGTTTAATCAATAGAAATAGACGCCGACGAGCACTTAGAAAAGAACAACCTCTCCAGCGACGAGCAGTTTTGGTTTCGACCGGCCCGATATACTGCCGGCTTCCTAACTACCATTATTCCCAGAATCAGTGAAGCTCTTGACGACAAACACCTCAATGACAATAACATCAGATAACTCAAAGGTCTTCGACAATGTGTGGCACAAAGGTTTACTACACAAGTTCTTCAGTTATGGAATCACTAGAAGGGTCTCCTCAATCATAAGATCCTTCCAAACTGGTATATCCGTGAACCAGTCTCCCGGAGTTCAAGCGATCAATGCAGCCGTCCCCCAGGGGTCACTCCACTGACAAAGCTTTTTTTTGATTTGCATAAATAATCTGCTTGAGAATACAACTACCTTTCTCCTCTTACTATCTTCTACTTTTACAAGAGTCAGATCAGGCCATTAATGGAGCACTGTTGTCATATTTGGGTGGTAACTGCCCCGCTCTCGCTCTCCAGCCTTCATAAAGTCCAAAAGCGTCTCAAAACCATTGTGGGTGATAAATTATCCTCTAATTGTGGCAATCATCTCACTGCTTTATCGCTTCTCCTTCAGAAAATCCTCGGACGAACTACATCCCTGGTCCTACTAATTCAAATCTTCACGGCAAGAACACGCCCTGCCACTTACATAGTAGCAAAACACCCACCTTCTCTCCGTACTCCATCAGTGAAAGTAAGTTCCACTCAAACAGCTTCTTCCTGCAAACAACAGCCCAGTGGAACCGACTCGTACCCGGATGTTTCCCTGATCACTACAATCTTAACCTGTTTAAGGCTAGGCTTAATCGTTATCTTCCACTTCGATACGCACAAATGACCTCCTAACATAACCCTCTATCTAGAGTGGCCTCCGCACCAACGCTCTGACTTTGTCGAACTTCCTGCCTTCGGTCGGAGAGGAAACCAGACGAAGCCATGCCGAAGGGCAGATTTTCGTCTGGGGTAAATAGACGAGAGCCTGACCTCGAGTATGCGTTGTCTAAGGAGAATTTTTGCTCGAGCGTGCGCGCTTGGAATGCCCCACGTAAAAATCGACCTTGTACTATATCCAGCCTTTGTGGGGAGGATCGGGTAAATTCTGAGTGGCCCCCGGTCCTTGTAAAGGTTTACCTTAATGTTAAAAAAATAAAAATAATCAACTAGCAACTATTTGCAAGAGAAAGGTGAAATAATTGTATAGGTGCGTGAATACAACAAAAATAATTCATATAAAATAGACATGGTAAAATATATTCGATTGTCTTTTGTAAAAATTACTTTTAACTGAACCGTACAGATGTATGTACAGAAGAAAATTAAAAAAAACTGTCTTAAGTCTTGTAAATTAGAGCAGATTGAGTTTTTATCTTCTAAAAATCAACATTGCACTTAGTGGAAAAGCAGGAGTTTGATGTAGGAAGTAATAATATCAAATATTAAATTCGTAGCGTTTACCATTTTTGAGCATTTATTTTTGAAAATAGTTTGAAAAAAATTAGAAATATCTATTTTTGCAGGCTTTTGTTTGCAAACTGACTACAAAACTTTACTATATCAAAGATAAATCCAAATAAATTTTGATATTTTTGGTATTAGTTATATTGAAAAGAAAATATATTCAAACTAGAATTCTAATTATGAATCGCTATTAGAAAAATATGTAATTTTTTACTATATTCGATAAGTAAAAACAGTGTTAAAATTGTAATAGATTACCAAAAAGGATACTCAATGAATGATTCGTTAGTTCATAATTAATAAGAACACAAAATAGATAAATGTGTATGTAATACCATAATATTGATGGGCACAACTTATGAGACGAAATGTTTCAAATTTGCTTTGTTTATTAAAAATCGCTCTAAAACTACCGCACTGTATAATACATTGCATCATAATATTGTTCAGTATAATTTCCCTTTGAAGTAAATGAGGGTCTTATTTGATGACACAGTGATTTAGTAATAGTGTGCGTGATCTTGTCCATATATACTTTGTAAAGTTTCAGTAAATTATATATTTATAATTTTAAGGTAAAAATACTGATCAACGGATTGAAATTCCAACGCTACAATTATTAACCTAAACTTAATATTTAAATTTGTTCCCTCAAAAAAAACGGTAGCGAATTGAAAGAAAATATTTTGTGTTATTATTTCTCATGTCAAATCGCAAATTTCAAATTGAGTACAATAGCAGGTTTATAAAATGAACCTGCCTGATTGTAGACAGGGTTAATAAAAGTATGTAAGTTCACCTATTGTTCCTATTCAAACTCTTTTCCGACTTTTATTTTTTATGTTATTCAATATTTTACACTATTTAAATTGTTCAGACTGTTGCCCTTATCTTTTTTGTCATATTCACGGCGTTTCCACCGTTGTACGCTCCGGTCTTCTTCAAGTGATATACGTTGATATACGTATATATTCAAGTGATATACGTTGGAATTTCGAACCGAAGCCTTTATTTTGTCCAGGGGGGGATAGATTGTTCTAGTTCCACATGCCATGGATTTCTATATCTTAGTTTCAGTTAATTCCCTTTAGTAATTCAACTTTCTAGTTTTTTTTGTTTTGTTTTTTTTTTGTTCCCTCTGTTGTGGCCAGGTATTGAACGCATAACTCGATGTGTCTCGTCACTTTTTGGGTCACTCAACCAACGCTTTTATCCAGTTTTATGTTTAAGATTGGCTTTTCGGTTACTTCAAAATTCTGCTTCAACTCTATATTTCTAATCTCTCCGCCTAAACTCTGAAATTGTATTTACTATTTATTTATTTTAGCACCTCAGTAGGAGTAGATAGGTTCGCCTCTCATCCTTTTCACACTCCTACCCGGTCTTTTGAAAAGAATTAGAAATTTATTCCTTGATTTCTATTTAAGATTTGTTTTCTGATTCCTTCTAAAGACTATTTTATTCTTTTTCATTTACAGTAGTCGTTTGGGTATTAATCACATTATCATCTTTTGCGGGGTGAATTGTTTAAAAAAGACTGGATAAAGTAGTCACAACATCTACCAAGTGCATACCAGCTCTACGTCTGTAGTTGTATTAATTCAATGAGATTTTTATCCTACAAAATTTATATTTAACGTTCATTTTTATTAATTATACGCTGTCTAGGACGATTAAAATTAATTAAAAAAAAGAAACAATGATCGGTATATTTTCTTAAGGCACGATAGGTGACCTGAAAAAAAATCTCTCCAGTAAACAAGATCATATGTTGTTCGAAAATAAAATAATGATAATAATAATAATAACAATTTATCTTTAAAATACAAGAAAACAAATGTCGTATTAATTCCTCTTATGTATTCATCGAAATGTCTCCGGGGAGAAAAAGCCAAACAATCATGTTAAAATTATATTTTCAATTCAATGTTCATTTGACAAAACCGCCAGTCACGCATGAATGGTCTGTTTCGAAGCAGTTGCTTTCAAGCCCAGCGCCAATAAAGGCGCCAACTTCGACAACTTGGCTATCCTCTATACGCACGGTAATTCATATTCATTCTTGTTAGTCATAAACACATTTCATAGCTCTTGTTTGCGCGTGCGTATTTGCATCCAAACGAACGGGCACATAAAAGCGATTCGTTCCGTTTGTAACACAGTTTAACGTTTAAGTTGAAATTAAACCCTTACCTCCCGGCATCCGTCGTCTTTGCGAAAACTATATAAAACGCACTCAAGTGAGGTTCTGTTCTTCGGGGTGTTGCCGCGTGAACAGATGCTATCAGATAAAGTGACCAATGAATGTGATAGATGGCGCTTGAACTGAATTATCCCGCGTCCATTCCATCAGTTCGCTAGATTTCTCGCGCTGAATAGCCGCCGTCGTCAGCGCGCGCGCTGGCCCCGGACTCTGCTCGCTCGGCGAAAAAAAAAAAAAAAAAAAAAGCGGAGGAACGCAGTTGCTAAGAAGGCGTATCGAAGACATCGACATCAAAGAGCACCACTAATTTCTTCTCCCCTATGAATTTTATTGATTATTTCCCCTTGGCAATCGATGAATATTTAAGACGCTAATGCTTTTCGGTAATCTGCTCACTAAACACACTGTCAGTGGATGCGTTTCTCAGACATTTTTCCCTTCCTTTTTATTTAACAAGAAAAGCACGTTTAGAAATCGCTACTATTTTCATCTTATGTCAAATGCTACTAATAAAACATAGACGCGTGACTATTTCCACTCGATACCCTTTATGATAATATAGAAAAAAGTAGATTAAATCAATAGCTAAACAGATTCCCAAATAAATTAATCACCGTTCGACAGAAACACTTTAATCACATAATAAAAAATACTGTGGATTTTTATGTTGGGAAATGATTTCTTTTCATAGAAAATAAATAAGCATGATGATGAATACTGTATATTCTAAATGGCGAAATTGCATCAAAATTATAAACACCATAAAAAAGGTAAAAAAAAACACTTACAATTAATCTCTATAGGTATCTTATTATTCTTTATATGCTCCACATATTGAAAACATCAGCGATATTAATTCCCCACAACGTCCTATCCTTAAGAGCTCTAAGTAATGTTTGTCCCTATAGAATCAGTTTTTAGTTCCTGTTCTGCTATTCCATTTATATAAGCTCGTTGGGTAAGTTTATTGATGTTTCCTTCTGAATCAATATGTCCTGTCAATGTTATATTCTCCAATTACTCTTTCCTCATTATCTATCCCATAAACTTTAACAGTATCTTTACGATTCGAAATGTCCTCTTTTGTATTATCCTTAAAACTTTATCGTTGCTCATATATCCATCCATTATATTCTCATCATCCTTCTGTATAATCACCTCTAATATTTCAAGTTTCCTCTTTGTCTGCGTTGAAATCTTTCGAACACAGACTAGGAATGATAGTAAAGGAGCACCTGTTACTTAGAGCTATAAAGGATATGAAGATATGTAGGGACATGGTGGCCTATTTTAAGAATCAAGGTAGCACATAAAAGAATAAGATAATTTTAGGCAATTGTGCGTTGTAGTACAGTGGATATCGACCCGGAACGAGAGCCAAGTTCGAATTCCAGTTGAATTCCTTGCATTCACTTACAAGCAAATAGCCTTCGGAGAGGTATTGATCTGTCTCTTCTCTCCAGTTATGTGTTAAATAACAAGACAGATTGGGTTCTATAGCTGTGGCTGGCAAACAATCTTCCACACAATGTAATGTATCTAGAAATTATTGACAAATTTCAAAGATTATCAGTCCTGATCTCGCAACGACTAACAGAAAATAAAAAATATTGGATGAAGATAAGAAGTGAACCGTTATTTACAGTGGTAGGATGTAATACGTGGATGGTTTCTCGTTGAGTGCCCACACTTCATTTTTTACTAGGTACCTCCACTCATTTTCGATATCTAAATTTTAAATTGAATGTTTCAAAATAAAAAAAAGTTTTCTTGAAACTTTTATTTTAGTTTTAATTTAAAGCTAAAGTATTAAATTTACTATTTCCAGTAAGCAAAATACTCTAGTGTGTTTCAAACAGAAATTATATTGATTAGAATATAAAATTTTGAGATGTTTTTTAAATATTTTATTTTTCGGCCATTTTGAGTGATCGACAGATTTGTAAACAAAAGTTAATTTTCGGGTTTAAAATTCTTGCAAAAATAAAACACATCTGTGATACATTATTTTTGGAAAATAACCGTATGACGATCAGAAGTACAATAATTGTTGATTTTTTTTCCGGTAAAGGGGAGTAGCCCTGAAAAACATGAGCTTTCATTTTAGACATAGAAATTCAGCCAGTTAAGTGCCATACCTGATACACGCTTTGGGCGGTCATGTTTCGAAAAAGACTTGACTGACTGGGCAGAAGATTATCCCTGCGATTATCCTGTAGATTGCCATTGTTTTCTGCGGTAGACTAGTTGCCAGTCAAGGCTATAGAACCCAATCTGTTCTATTATTTAAGCCATAAATGGCAGGAAGAGACGCATTAATACCTTGCCCATGGGAATTGGTGCGTAAGTGATTGCAAGGAATTCAACTGGAATTCGAACTCCCGATTTGTCATTCCGAGTCGATATCCACTGCACCACAACGCACGTAGAAATTACCAGAAAAAATTCAAATACACACAAAATAAATGAAAGTTTTTCAAAATACGATGGCTAAATAATTTGTATTCAACTTTTCAATTTTTGATTAGTATATATAATCTTCACTATGTAAATTGCCAGCCAAACGTCTACAAGAATTGGAAATATTTTTAAAATGTTTTTGAAACTTTATTACTAATTATAATTAAAAAAAAACAAAAATGAAAATAATTCTTTTAAAATTTCATTATTACTCAAATTTTTTTCTTCAGACTATAATGTTAGATATTTTTATTATTTAAAAATTAATAGCTTATCTAATTAGATAATGTCATAGTCTTATTGCATTATTTATTTTACTATTTAGAGCAGATTTTCAGTATAAGGGGCTAAATGGTTTTTTAAAATAATATAAGATTTACGTTCACTAATTAGTACTGCGTTTAATTAATAAAACCATTTTTGCCTGAAAAATTAAACTTTTTGAAATTTCATGAATTTACGTGGAGGTCAGTAACAGATGTAAAAAATATATTTTTTTAAATAATACGTTTTAAAATAATTTTATTTATTTGTAAATATGCCCTAAAAGTTTCATTAAAATCCGACAATTATTTTAATTTTACAAGAATTTTCAAATTAATGTGTTTGTCACCGGAAAAAAAACTGAGTTATGTAATATTACGTTTCCCACTGTCAACTCTAGTAATTATTTGGTTACCTGCTAACGAAAATAAAAGCAAGATTTTGCCAACATTTCGAACGTGTTAGAAAGGATTAAAATATTTTGAAAAATAATTCAAAATACTTCGATCTTTCCTTTTAATAATAACGTAAACAAAAAAAAAATTCGTTTTTATTAAGTTTGGAACATTTTTCTTCATATTATGCTGTTTTTTCAGCGTTTTAGTGAAATTATCTTTATGTGTCGTGTCCCTTCAGAACATAGGCGATCATGGCCATCCACATCTTTCAATCAGTGGTAGCTGGTAATAACTTTTATCTTGGAATTTCTCCCAAACCCTGCTCTACCATTTATCAAGTATGCCACGCGTTATTTTCTACTGTCTTTCCCTCTATTTGTCCTGTGAGTATCAGATTCTCTAAACCCTCCTTCCTCATTATGCGTTCCAGATATTCCAACTGTCTCTTACTGATGTTAAGGATAAGTTTACTTTTCATTTCCTTTCTTTCCAAAACCTCATAGCTGCTCACATGTTCGGGCCATAGTATCCTTAGTATCCTTCTGTAGAACCATATTAATGTTGCTTCCAGTCTTTCCTTTATCTTTGACAAGATTCTCCAGCATTCGCTCTCATATAGGAGACAGATATCAAGCAGGAGTTCAGTTCTCTTTTCTTTGTTTCCAACGAAATTTTTCTGTCTCTCAAAACTCTAGACAGGTTTTGGGATGCGTTCTTGGTTATGCCAATATGTCTTCGGGTCTCAGTTTCGCACATTTCCCAGGCATTTAATCGCCGATGAAAAACTTATCCAATACGCGAGACTACTTTCGCACTAGAATCAGTATCTGCCAACCGTTTCTCTCTGATGAAAAAAGAGAGGTGTTCTTGCAGGTTTCGAATCTCCGAAACTAGTTTTTTTCTGATTTTCCGTTAAAATAATCAAAGCTAGAAATAAGGCAAAAAAGAAAACAGTTATTACACTTTGATATTATCCCGAAGGCTGAGTAAAGTGTTGAGTGTTGAACATACTAATTTTAGATTAGTTTTGGCACAAGATTTAGAGCGAAGTTAGTGAACAGGTATTGCACCTTGATCTTTGCGCAAAAGTCGAGTAAAGGAGATAAAAATTTTAAACTAAGTTTACCTTAGTTTTGGCACAAGACCCCAAATGTTTGGAACATTTGTAATTATTTCCCTATTGCCCATCTGTAAAAGTCTCGAAAGTAGAAACACAGCAGAGAAGAATAGATATTACACTTTGATCTAAACTTTGAGGCCCATCAAAAAAAAAAAAATTATGAAACATATAAAGCTTTGGTAGGTTTCGGCATAAGACCACAAACCTAGAACATGAAGAACTTACTCAAAAAGACTTTTCTCGTTGGTTTTCTGTGAAAAGTATATAAAAACAGTAGCACAGAATAAATATTACACTTGGATCCTCGTTCGAAAACCAGGTAAAGAAAATCTTACTTTTAAACATATTAAGATTCGTTTTTTTAACTGAATGCCAGATTTAGAACGTTGGATTATTTTTCAGCAAGGCTTTGCTTTTTTTCTGTTAAATGTTCAAAATAGAATTCAGGGAGGGATTAAATTTTGCTCCAGCCACAAAAATTTGAATATTAAAAATACTTAAAAAGATTAGGGCAATAAGTTTGGCGAAATACCTCGATTTGGGGTCATCTAATGAATCCCAAACGGATTCTCTCGGTGCTTTTCTGTGAAATTTTCCGAAGTCTTATTGCATTTTTTATTTTACTATTTTTCGCCAAGTTTATACTTGGCGAAAAAGAAATACATGGCAAGTACCAAACATAAAAAAATCTTCATAGTAGAAGAAATAGTTTACGATGCACTAAATGATTATCACTGCAGCACTCGAATGACCACAAGTGAACAGCTGACCAACGGATTCGGCCAAACGTTATTGCATTGTTGTGTGGACGTCTGCACATGTGTTTGCTATTGGTGATCGCGCGTGTCTCTGTATATTAATTCTTTTGGTAAACCCCGTACTGTTTCACGCAATTCGAATCAACAGACAAATAAGACTTCTCTTATTCGCCACCCACAGTTGACACGATCTGTTAGTCACTAATACATCAGACGGTCATTAGAACGCTAGACACGCATGCGCCAATTACAGAGGTAGGAATAGTCAAATGAATGAGAACGTTTTAATTTTGACCTACAGGAGGTTGTCTATATGCCCGTGGCGGCTATATTGCGCTCTTTATGACAGCGATGGCTCTCTAAGGAATAGATTTTCTGGGGAAGGGGAAAGAAGAAATAAATAATACTGACGTCAGTGAATTTCAAATTTGTTTCTTTTCAGTAGGACTAATTCTGGCGAAATTCAATGAATTTCTTTGTGTTTAATCAAGCAATGTTTGTGTCAGCCTTTTCGGTTGCCCTACTGGATGGACAGCCACCACCTTATCTCGGTCCCCACCATCGTAAATCGTGTCCCGGCACGCTCAGAGACTACTCCCGTCGTCATTGTTCATCAAACGTTTTCGCAAACAAATATAATCGATAACTCTTTGATGAAACGGAATCGCCAAAACGGGTCTGGATTAAGATCATTACATATTGCCGAGAATAAAGAATAACGAAGAAACGTTCGGCCGATATATAGTCTTTGTTTCTGGTCAAAAGTAAAGAAAAATGCGTACAGATACATACATACAAACGTATATATATATATGCTTTCACACTTTGATTGAAAGAATGCTAGACTTTGAAAAAATACAGTAGCTACTCTAGCATCTACGCATCGCTCATTCAGTAATGAATTAGAGCACTATGACCACTGGCGTATGATAAATCTTACGCTAAAAAGTCTGCCTCCTTCTACTGAGCGTCCATAGCTCAGAGGTAGAATTGCCGACTGACGCCACTTCGGTCGGGTTTTAATCCTGGGTTAAAAGCAATCGGATATCTAACCGTACTGATGAGTTGTGATACAGATCTGTCTGCGGATGACTATATATATATATATATATATATATAATTTTGATATTTTTGGGCGCCAAAATTGTTGCTTTTTCAGTTGTTTTACTGATGAAAAGCACTTCGGCAAGCAACTTCTTTATCACAAAGTGCTCAATATCGGGGTGGAGATAGAGCGTTGGTAGATTTAGTTTAACTAAGGAGGTCCATGCAGTCTTTGAAGTTTCGTGAGGACACCGATACGATGTGTTCATTTATAGGGGCTGCTTTGTCGTTGTTATTGCTATTTTTTTATGCAAAAGAAAAAAAAACAATCCCGATGAGTGAAGACATCATAATGGTGTCCTCCCGAAACTTCGAAGACGGCATGAACTTGCTCAGGTCAAGTGACAAATTCTTTGCACTAAAACTATATATATATATATATATATATATATATATATATATATATGGCGCTTAGTGCCCAAATTGCTGAATTTTCAGTAGTTTACCGATGGGGAGCCATTTTCGAACACTGCGAAAATACAATAAAAAAGTCTGGTTGAATTTAATAAAAAAATTTGTCGATAGTATATATGCACACACACACACACACGCACACACACACACACACACACGCACACGCACACACACACACACAGAGTCATACACCGGTTCTCGCTTGATCATCGAAGTTAAGCAAAGTTGAGCCTGGTCAGTACTTAGATGGGTGACCACTTGGGAATACCAGGTGCTGTAAGCGTTATTGACGGATGTGCGTTGTGGTGCAGTGGATGTCGGCTCGGAGGGGGAAATTGGTGAGCCGAGTTCCAATTCCAGTCGAACACTTTGCATTCACTTACGCACTGGTACCCTTGGGAAAGGTATTAATCCGTCCCTTTCCTCCAGTTAAATAACTGAGGTCTGTTGTTCATGCGATCTGTGGTAGGAGTCTGCACCGATTGTTTGCTATCAGCAGTTCCAAAAAGTGTGGATGGTGCTTCACAAGCCTTCACCACTTTAAACAATTCTTTGTTTGGTAGTCTGAGTTAGACGCTCATACGTCGAAATCGACGGGAGAGTCCATAATATAATATAATACACACACGCATAGATAGATAGATAGATAGATAGATAGATAGATAGATAGATAGATAGATAGATAGATAGATAGATATGAATAGAAACGCTTCTTCCTTCAGGACATCATTAAAGACAAAAGGTATCGGAGGAAGATCTTTCCAATTTCTTATTAGTTTACTAAAAAATTATCCAAATATAAAATTTAAAATGACACTGACGTATTATTTTAACAGATACATTTACTAAAATTGCAGAAGAAATATCTTGGAATGCTAAAGAGTAAATCTATTCAGTAAAATCAACATTGGCTTCAATCACGTCTCCAGAAGACTGCTCTTCTAGACAACCTTGTTTAAGTTAGTGAATGCTGACATAATCCTTGCCTTCAGTTCATCTTTGGTGATCACCATCATTCAATTCTTTTCAAATGCACTACATTGTTCTCTGATTGACAGGTAAACACTCTGAAATGTTCGGGTTGGAGTTTCAGGTGCGAATTCCATCATGCCGTTTTCATATTTATAACAGGATGAATTGTGTCATGGTGCTCTTTTGCTCACAGACAGTGCCCAACTGCCTCTTCTATACTGTGCAGTCGACAAAATCAAAAACAAAACAAGGAACACGCATGCGCGAAATTAAAAATATAAAAAGGCGACAATTTACCCATCGAACCCTATATATAAACCTAAAGTTTAAAATTAATTTTTAAAAGTGAAACTTTCTTCTTGAAGCTTTTCTTTGAATTTGAATTTAAAGCTAATCGATTCAACTTAATATTATCCAATCAGCAAAATAATTTGCTTCACTTCAAAATGAATTTAAATTGAGTGAAATGAGTTTTTTTAAATAACTAAAAACGGCTGATTTCAGCCGTAGTTACAAATCTCAGCATAATGTAATTCTCATTATTAAAAAAAATTCATAAAATATACTTTTCTGGAACTTTATTTGAGTAAGATTATTTGATTTAAATTTTAATCAATCGCTTTCGAAAAATATTATTTACTTTTATTTAAAAACTTCACGTTTAACACGGTGGTGTGTGATTTTATGAGGTGTTGACAATTATCTCGATAAATTTGTGCTTCAATTTTTTTACTATGGTGGAATATATCTGTAAAAATTAATAAAAATATAATGTGTGTACCATTTTTATATAATTTTTAACTACACAGAAATCCTTAAAATTTTGGAAAAGATTCGAAGCAATTTAATCTTTTATTGAGTATTAAGTACTTTGGATTTAAATTTAAGTACTTTGGATTTAAATTTAAGTACTTTGGATTTAAATTTACTATAGTTATTGCTTTTATTATCTCATAATGGCGTACATGCAAGCAAAAATCGGTGTGTTTATACAACCACAAAAGAAATTCAAAATTCTTTTTATAATAATCAGAGTCGATGAATTGTAGTAAGCTTTTATATTTATGATTTTACTTAATAAGATGATTCATTAACCGTTTCAAATTAATGCATAATTTTAAACGTTTTAAAACTTTATAAATTAAAGTAATTAAAAAAAGTTAAAACAAATCTTGCAAAAATTCATTATTCATCGAAAATAAGTTTCCTTCAGACAACAGTGTCTATAGTATATCTTATTCATAAAACAATTAAAATATTTCTAAACTAAATAATGTCTTAGTTTGATTGCATTTTACAATTCAGAGGAGATTTCCTGTAATTTGAATCTTGTTTTACAGAAACAAATTATGATTTCAATTCCGCAAGGTCGTGTGACTATAACTAATGTAAACATTAAGCCCTACAAAAATGAATTACTAGAAATTTCATAAAATTAATGAAATCGTGGTGGAGTAATAAATATAACAAATATTTTTACCAAGATTTTCCAAATATATATATATATATATATATATATATATATTTAAAATAATTACATTTATTTGTAAATAAGTTCAGAAAGTCTCATTAAAACTCGACAATTATTTGATTTTTGCAAGAATTTCTAAATCAATGTCTTTCGCCACAAAAAGATACTAAAATTTTCTATACTAATTTAAGCTCATCCACTAACACACGCAAAAAAAATTATAAACTTTTAAAAAGGATAAACAAATTTAATTCAATAATAATAATAAATACTTTGGTTTTCTCTTTATAAGAATGAAAATATTTTGACGATGACATTTTTTTATTACGTCTGTGGCATTATTTATTCATGTATGCTTATTTATTAGTGAATCTTGGGAGGCACAAACACACACACACACAGACACACACGCACACATATATGCATACATACACATATGTGTACGTACATATGACTCTATATACATAAACATTACACATGTTTATTTTACATGTTCGTAAAACAAAATTCATTCTTGCTAATGGCTAAAAGTATAGCCGAAAGCGCTCGAAAATCCAAAACAATTCTTATATAATTTCAGTTCTGAAAAGAAAAAAATCATGAAAAAATGAAAAATTATATAAAAACTTAATGTTAATACCTTCTCTGTAATTTTTTAATGAAACCTGCATAAAAGAGAGATTGTACCCAAATACAATATATATATATATATATATATATATATATATATATATTAGAGAAAATTTTCAAAATTCAAAGGTGTCGGATGTACAATTCGACATAGGATCTCTAACAGAGATTCTACGTCACGTCAGCGACATTGTTTTTTTCAAAATGGCGAAGGCCCTGGGCTAGAGTGTGGAGAGGTTTTTGGTTAAAAACGGTCATAAAGTAGAATAGGACAGAGCTGGTAGTCGCGGGGTTACAGGGTGTTGAAACGGTATATTTAGGAAGGGGAGTTCATGTTTTATAAAGATAGACAACTAAATGAGTTAAATTACTGTTTTAAGGTTAAGATTTTGGGCTGTTTGAAGAGGTGTATTTAGGCGAGAAGGAATGGGTTTCAATATAAGATTTTTAAAATTTTTATTTAAGTTTATTTGATTAAACCTTTTAGGTAGAAGCGAGCTAAATGCCAATTACAGGAAGTTGTCAGTTTAAAAATTATTAGAGAAAAAAATTATTAGAGAAAAAATATTAGAGAAAAAATATTAGAAAAAAATACATATATATACATATATGTGTTAACCAAGGAAAAAGGGTTTAGTAAAAGAATCCATATTTTCTAATGATAGGCAATTATTGGAGCTTGGGATAGGAAGGTAGGGGGGTTAAAATACTTTTTACGGTTAACGTTAAGGTAAAATTAAGATTAAAACTTAAATTGAATCCTTTTAATTTATATTCTAACATCTAGTCAGCAGGGATTTAAATTCTAAATTTAAGTATTCAAATAATTTGCCTTGTGGCGGCACTTACTGATGAATTCCCTCCCAAGATTCAGTAGCCGGTGTTGGTGGGGGTATTTTAATATTGAATTTTTTTCCAGTAAACATAGACAGCACCTATCACGAAAATTCCTCGGAATACAAGCTGAACTTATCAGTTTCCAGCTAATTTCAGGATCCATCCCTTCCTCTTTCAATTTCCAGAATGCCCGCGAAAGGGCTGTCTGGTACCTCTGACCGGGGTTCGAAAAGGAGTACCTGTGGTTATACAGTCTTTGTTTGAAAGGACCGGTGGACATACCGACATAGATCCGTAATATATAAGTCTCCATTTTGAATTTTGAAAATTTTCTCTAATTTATATTGGCTCTGTATTCTTAATACATTGAGCTCTCTGCCTGCATCACTTTTTAATGTTAAATTTTTTTTAATATTGATTAGGATCAGGTTCTTGGAATTTTGGATTAATATATATTAATCACACACTATATATATATATATATAGTGTGTGTGTGTGATTAAATGTAACTCTTTGTTTTATGTATGATGCATTCTACCATCTTATATAAATTATAGTTAAACGTTTGTTTCTCGTTTAGAATTGGGTTTCCTATTCGTTCTAAAATCTACTTCAACTTCATACTTTTAACGTCTTCGACTAGACTTTGAAATTTTATTCATTATTTAACAATATGTTTCTTTAGTAGGAGTAGACAGGTTCACCTATGTTCACACACATCACCGGTCTTTTCCTGTTTAGGATGAAGTTTCATAAATATTAAGTTTCACACACACATGGGCGCTCGGTAGAAGGAGGCAGACTTTTTAGTGTGTATATTATCATTATACACGCCCAAATAGCTGAGATTATTCTAATTCATTGCTGAATGAACGATATATATATATATATATATATATATATATATATATATATATATATATATGCGGTGTAGATATAGAACCCAAACAAGTATCCTGAACATAAAGTGGTAGGATATCTCTCTAGGAGTGCTCAAAATTTATATGTATATAAATGCATACAGAGCAAATATATGTAAAAATTAAGACAGACACGTTATTCCATGGATAGGCGGTATTATACACATATTTCAGGGGAACCATCATCAGTATCCGTCTTTATCGTACAGAAAATTTTACACGAATCTATTTTTATATATAGTGTTTAATTGTGATAATATATAGTGTCAAGTTTGTTATTTTTTGTGGTTATTACTGATAAAGTGTATTTTGGCAAGTAATTTCTATCGGACATGAATCTGCTCTATTAGAGATAAACTATTTGCAACTATCAAAGATTTATCTGCACCACGATATCGAACACTTTACGAGGAATGAATCTGCTCTATTAAAGGGATATTAAAGTGTTACTTTTTGTAACTATATACATATTACTTATGTACATATTACTAAATAAAAGGCATGAAACTACAGCAACTTGTAAACATATTAAAGAGTTGACCTTACAATCCTGCTAGAATTACTAAATATAAGGTATGAAACTTTAGTAATTGTAAACATTTTACAATATAAACCTTACTATCTTGATAATTTACTCTAATTATATAACTGTCTTCTTAAGTTACTTTATCTTCATTTTCTATTAGGAGTTTAGCCCGTTTTCACTCGGGTAGTTTAAGGAATAATAAGAATAAAAACATATGATGAATTTACATGTAGAATATCTCTATTGGATTAGGGTGGGAGGAGGGGCAACATATATAGATATAGATAATATAAAGTGAGGTGACCGATTCTATGTTATAATCAATACATAAACTGATCCCTGTCTTTCTGGAGTGATTATATATATCTTTCTTCCCCTAATTTTGGCTTTCTGAAAAATTTCAAGGTGTCGTCAGCGTTCTAAAATTTTGATCTACATCTGAGCGCAACTCCCGTCGATCTAGACCGCAAAATTCAGACGCTAAGTCAAGTCGAATCAATCACACAAATAAATACTTGCACAACGTCCACTCTCGTCACTTTTATAGATATAGATTTGAAGTTGTGATCTATTTATTGCCTTAAGTACTTTTTATTGTACTCGATAATTAGTGTTATTAATTTTGCCATGTACTAGCTTATATTTATATTTACATTTTTTATTTATTTGTTATTTCTTTATGATTTGTTATCTGTTAGTTTTTATTTTTTATTTATTTATTTATTATTATTATTATTATTATTATTATTATTATTATTATGATTTGATTATTTTTATTATTTTATTATTTTATTATTTTGTTACATATTTTATATTTTATATTCATTATTATTATTATTTCTATTGTTTTTATTATTTTGTTATATATTTTAAATTTTGTATTATTATTATTATTAAATTTTTTATTTATTTATGTTTATTTTAATTATTTATATTATTTTATTTAATCTAATTTTTATTTTTATTCATTTATTTCATCTTTCCAGTTTTATTCATAAAAATAAAAATATCAAATAAATAAAAATTGAAATATATATACATATGTATATATATATATATGTGTGTGTGTGTGTGTGTGTGTTTGTGTGTGTTTGTGTGTGTGTATACACACATATAAATATGGATATCAATAAATATGCATATGCATATACACGCAAGTACATGCACATACATAAATATTTTCAGGTGTAAATAAATAGTGCTCGACAAAATAAGAGAGCTATAAAGGATATATTTAAAAATATACATATTATACTACGTCTAGTGTACAGCTCAGGGTTACATGCACTATTCAATCATCAAGTGCTCTAAGCACTTCATAAAAAGCACCTGATGATTGCATAGTGCATGAATCTCCGAATTGTACTATAGACGTAGGATAATGCGTATATGTTTACACACACACACACACACACACACACACACACACACACACACAAAGTGTTCAATACAATTATATTGTAAAACTTTTGAATATTTCCCATTTATAAACGAGTTATTACGCGACCTAGTTTTCTGCCATGAGTGGTGTCTTTTTTTAAGAACGCTCACGTAACGGTGTTTTTTAACGCTCACATTGCAGGGAATTTTTAAACGCGCAATTCTTAAAATTTAAAGGAATTATAACTTTTTCATCCATGGTTGTATGAACCTAAGAGGTATTTTTTTTTATTATGGTTACACTTAGTCATAATTTCCGTACTTTCATTCAAGAGTTCGTTTTTGTTTGGGAATAGCATAATCTCTAACTTTTCTTCCTGGTACAGTCTACATATTTTGCCACCGTTGTAAGGCTTGGCTGTTTTTACGATACTCCATATTAAGTGTGGGTCTTTTCCATATTTTGATTTTAATTTCTACTTGTGGCTAGCCAAATTTGTACAGATTTTTAAGTTTTCTATTGTGAATGTAGACTTGTGATTGAACCACCTGCTCTTAAAGGTGTCTTTGGTTGATCCCAAATATATTTTATTTTGGCCATTTAAGACATGTACATTTGCCTTGTAAATGACTTCTTTTATTTATTAATCCGTCTCTTCCTTCCAGTTATGGGTTAAATAGCAGGACAGATTGGGTTCTGTAGCCTTGGTCGGCAATCAGTCTACCGCAGAAAGCAATGGCAACCTACTGCGGGATAATCTTCTGCCAAGTCAGTCATGTCTCTTTTGAGACATGATCGCCCAAGCATGTATCACGTATGGCACTTAACTAACTGACCTTTGCCTTGTAAATGACTTCTTTTGTGTTGCGAAGTCCTTGATATATATATATATATATATATATATATATATATATATATATATATATATATATCCCAGTGTGTGTGTGTGTGTGTGAGTGCTGAAAAGGATAAACATTCTATGTCTATTAAATATATCCATCGTCTTTTCGAATTTGCATTTGATCTTCCGCCAACCGGGTTGCTGCGGATGTAAAGAAATATACAAAATCAAGGTTGTCTCCTACCTTTCGACTCACATTAGTCGTCTTCAGGGGTGTGCAAAAGTAATTTCATGCTGAGGGAAAATAAAACAGCTTCCTTAAAATCATTAATAGTCAGTAGTTTCATTTTAGAAAGCCATTTTCTTTGTCCTAGTTAATAGAAAAGTAATTTTCGAGATCAGCTGCCGATTCGATTGTATCAAATTTATTAAACTAAATATTAGGTGAATAGTTGCATCATTAGCATGTATAACGAGTTGGGATCTGATGAAATAAGAAAGACCGTTGATAAAACTAAAGACCAGAGTGGACCTAAGAATAAAGGCCTTGGATACGCCTGCGTTAATGGAAAAAATATAGAGGAGTGGCCCTTCAAAACAATTCCAATACGGTTTGATAAGAATATCTATCTATCTATCTATCTATCTATCTATCTATCTATCTCGGTACATATTATTATTATTATTATTATTATTATTATTATTGTTATTATTATTATTATCAATAGCTAAATAAAACGTTCACGATATTCATCTCAACAGACTAAACTGTTCTTGGAGTTAAAGTTCCAGTGGGCCAGACATTTGTTTACATATTTTTTTTATAAAAGCATATGAAATAAGCTAAGTTTTCACATTCAATATATACTATATAAATAACTGCTTATCCTATGATATCCTTTCTATATATAATATAGACATGATTATATACATTATATACATAAAATGCATATGTAATACACACACACACATTACGTATATAACACACACACACACACACACACACACACACACACACACACACATAACCATATCCGAGAGTAAGGAGAGATCGAAAGTTTTGAGAACAGTGAAACCACCCCTTAATAGCTGCGGTTGTTATTCCCAGATCCACCCTGATTCGAGGTGGTAACACCTGTTAGCGTCCCAGCTATAAGCATATAGTGTCTCTCCAAAACTAGAAAAAATACATTTTCATAGAAAAAATACCAAAAATACATCTTTATATAATGTTTTATTATATTTTATTATATAATAAGAAAATATAATAAAAATAACCAACAATATATTTTATCTGTAGTTGAAGGCATACAATTGTGTTCAAAATATATTAGTTTAAGCTATAAAATTATATTCAAAATATTTCACCATTAAATAACCCAAACGCAAAAGAACTTTCATGACAGTCATCCATATAATATTCTATAATTTCTTAACCTTGGAACACTAACCATTATTTAAAGTTACACCACTGCTAACCATCAAAAAATATTAAATATAAATCTTTATTTGAAATATTTTACATGCTGGGACTTCAAAATTTGTACTTTGAGTTAACATTAACAGGAACTGGAAAACATATTATTTAGGTAAGAAAATCAAGTACTGAAAATTGTAATTAAATTGTAATTAAAATGGCGTCATTTGCGCTGGGTACTATATACCCATGGTACGTATTCCCAGGTTAAAGAAATCCAACAATTTCCAAAGTATAACTTCAACAAAATTACAACATGAGACACACAATCACCGCTTCTAGTACTTATGTTCACATAAACATGTATCGGCACAAAAGCTGAGTATCATGTAACATGTATTCAATTGTGAAAGCAATTGTGATATGACGTTAAGCAAATAAATCAATCAATTCACAAATATAAATATGAACAGACACAAATCTAAACTTATTTATAAATGGAACGTTGTCTGTGTGTGTATGTGTGTGCGTGTCCGTTACCTATAGACTCCGAAACGGCTGAACTGATTTTCTTGAAAATTTACACAGTTGTACTATAAGCATCTGAGTGTGTTCTTAGCTAGGTTTTGTGTCAAGGTACCCCCGATAAATATCGAAAATCGATAATCGAAAAAATCGGGTTAATAGAAGGAGTGGTCCGATTTTAATCAAATTTGATACACTCATAGACAAAGACATAAGAAACGATATTCAGAAGTTTCAAGGTTGCAGGTCTTACAATAGTGCAGAAAATCGATAATATATATATATATAAAAGGCAAGATATATGTGTGTGTGTGTGTGTGTGTGTGTGTGTGTGTGTGTGTGTGTGTGTGTGTGTGTGTGTGTGTTTATCTACTTGTATGTCTGTATTTTTTCAGCCCTTTTACTTTAGTTTTTGCTTCGGGTTAGACTCTAAGTAGGTATAATTGTAGTTCTTAGTCTCAGCCATGACACCATTTATTCAGGGGACTTATTTAGCCTTCAAAATTCAGTTTACGACGGAAAAAAGTTTTTCGATATCGATACCAGGAAATCAAAATTTGACTTACAACTATTGCTTTTTAGTCTTTCGTGCCAACGTCCAAAGAGTCTGAGCTCCAGGACCATGGATTAGTTTTAAAGCTTTCATTACACCCTAGCAACGCCGGGCTATACTGCTAGTTTCCTACGTACAGGAGGGTTTGTCCTTTCTAAAATAGGTAATTATTATTTACACTATTTACATTGATCGTGCTATGATCCTCATCTTAATTCACGACGTTTCTACCATTTTGTTCTCCTGTTTTTTCAGGTGATATACGTTGGAATTGCGAACCAAACCCTTTATTTCGTCCAATGAGATAGATTGTTCTTGTTACTCACACCATGCATTTCATAAATATCTCAGTTTCAGTTATTTCTCTTTAGTAATTCAACTCTCCAAGTTTTTGTTCGCCTCTGCTGTGGCCAGGTATTGAACTCACAACAATTATGGGACAACTCTCTAAGGAGACATGGTCCAGCGGATAAAGCTTTAACTGAAGAAATGTAGTGACTTGACCCAATCAGCGTACAACGGCCGAAACGTCATGAATAATAACAAAGATGAGGACAACAGTACGAATGACTGTAAACATTGTAAAGAGTTAGAATACCTCATCTCAGAAGTATACGCAGAAGAATATATTAGTAAGAACTTATATAGCCACTACTCATTAAGAAAACAAGAACAAAATGCGATAAACTTTATCAAACCCTATAAAACTACTGTTATTGTAATAGTGTTTAGCTAATAATTAAGTCTTCTCATTAAAATTGGAGAGGCATTGAATTTAGAATTTTCTCATCTCATCCGCTAATCAACATGATCTTAGGCAACCGAAATTAGGTTCCACAGCGCCGAAGTTTCGTCATAGTTAATCAATTGAAGTTTAATTCATTAATTAATCATATTATTCATATTAATTGATCGTATTAATTTTATCAATTAACTGTATTGATTACATGTTGCTTGGCATAACTGGTTTTATAAACCATGACCCGTCCATTAGTGATGAGTAGATATGAGGCCGAGGGAAATTATCTGCATGTTCATACACAAATGTCTAAGTCCAATTTGATTATATTCCTCTGGTTAAAGCCAACGCATAAATTTTTCAAAGGGCTTGATGTCTTCTTTTCCTTCTCAGTTTTCCAAGTAAACAAGTGTTTATTTCCAAATATTATTTGATCAGTCGAGTCTAATCAATGTATAATTATTTTCGCTGCCTGATTAACTCAAGGTCAAAATTAATGCTCGAAACGGGCCTCACTATAATTAAATTAATAAAAAAGTTAAATGCATTAGTTATATACCCGGCAGTCTTTTAATATACATACGTACTTTATTTTTCTAACATTAAAATTAACGTTTACTGGTCTTGATCTCGAAAGTTTTACTCAATAATCTTTATTCAATTAACAAAAAAGTTAAATGTATTAGTTACCGTATTTATCGGCTTAGAAGACGCACTTTTTTTCCTAAGCAATACCCTGAAAAGTACGTGTATGTCTTCCAAGACGAATGTATCTGTTATCACCATGGTTACCAGCATGACATGGATGGTAATGAGGATCATTTATTGTATATGACTGACAGTAGTGATGACTCTGCTGATGAGAGTTTAGGGCTTTTACATGAATTCAGTAGTGACGAGTTTTTGGGATTTGAGGATGAATAAAATTTCTTTGATTGTTTTATATTTTTATATGTATATTAAAAAAATGTATTCATTGTTATGAAAATAAAACTACCATTCAACCATGAAAGATGCATAGAATATTTAATAACCACCATGTCATTGCCAGACACACAAAATAGGACGAGTGATTAATGTAAACAATACGTGGGAAGCATGGTGAATGGGTTGTTGTATGAGAATTCCTTTTTTTTTTTCTTAGAAACTTCTTTACAATATAAGAGTGTGTCTTCAAAGCTGCAGTATCTTGTAAGTCGGAAAATACAGTATATATTTGACAATTTTTAGTATACATGTCTGGTTTTTATTTTTAGCATTAAAATCAATGTCTACTGATCTTGAGCTGGAAAGTCTTACTTAATATAAATGTGCTGAAAATATGGATTAAATCCGACAAGATGATTGAATAAGGAACAAGTAAACATTTTTTTTTTATAAATTTTTCAGGTTTTGCTATTTATTAAGCGCCATCAAAAATTTTCTGGTTGAGTTAAATTTCAATTTTTAAATTCTGTGTTGTTTGTATTGGCTGTGCAGACGTCATATCTATATTGGTGTTAATGTCTTTGTCTACGAGGGTGGGTTGAAATGTTTATAGGCTGGCTATGAAAGTGATGTTAGAGATGTGAAAGCTTACATACGTTAATTTCAATGCTTCTTCTTAATAACTACACTATTTACTTACATGTAAACAGACAGTTGACTTTTTAAAGAAAGCTTAAATAATATCGCGTTGACTTCTTTTGGATATGGAAAAAATTGGGCGGTTCATCCCCCAGAGATATTCAGGCTGATACGGTTGCTACATTAGGGGATTATGCCCCAGCTTTACCATCAGTGCAAAATTGGGAGGCTGAATTTAAGAGGGGAAGGTCCTGCAACTGCCACTATCGAGGAAATCATTGTGTTCACCACATGGTAATGGATGACAGGCGATTGGCTATAGATCCTATTAGTATATCCCGTGAGAAAATTGAGAATATTCTGCACAATGAACATGGCATGACAAAGGTTTCTGCCCGATGGGTGTCATGTTTTCTGACACCTGATCAAAAGCAACTGCTACGATCGAGGAAAACATTGTGTTCACGCATGGTGATGGATGACAGGCGATTGGCTGTAGAACATACAGCTATTCCTATTGGTACATCCCGTGGGAAAGTTGAGAACATTCGGCACAGGGTACTCGTCATAACGAAGGTTTCTGCTCAGGAGGTGCTAATTCTTCCTACACTTGATCAAATGCGCACCAGGCTGATCACATCACGGCATTGTTTGAAGCAGATCTAGCTGGTTTCCTTGAATATTTCCTTACCCAGAATAACTGAACTAATAATAGCGTACTTTTTTTTTTTAATCATATCACCCCGAGCAAGGCGGTAACGCCACTGAAGCGCAGGGGGTTACGTAGGAGTGAAAAAATTGGAAAAGAGAAAGCCGAAAACCACATCATAAACAAGGAACAAGAGATGAGCCTCTTTACCTGCTCAATAGACGAGGGTGGAGTGTGAACCAGGCGATAGTTTAGTCTATCTACTCCAATTGAAAAAGAAAAAAGAAAAGAGTGAAAAGATTGGAAAAGAGAAAGCCGGAAACCACATCCTAAATAAGGAACAAGGGATGAGCCTCTTCACCTGTTCAATAGACGAGGGTGGAGTGTGAAACGGGTGATAGTTTAGTATATCTACTCCAATTAACTTATAGTGTATAATAACATTGTGTATTTAATATAGTCTATAATAAGAATGTAGTTATATAATCTAAAATAGAATATATAGTATTAGGTTATAATATTTAGAAATGAAGGCATCTTGCATTTTTTAAGGTTTGGTTTATTTTGTTTTACGACATATCAACCTCAATGGGTTATTTTATGCCGATGGGATTTTAGGATAGGTTCGTATGAATAATATATGTATTTTTTGTAAGAAATTACTTAGATTTCTTTAGAAAAAATTTAGATAAAATTTTATTGACGTATTTTTGTAAAGATAATTTTTTAAAGAGTCAAATATTATTGGTATTTTTAATAAAAAATGTATTTCTATACTTTCATAGTGTTTTGACCCCAGTTTGAAAGTAAACTGTGCGCTCATACTAGGTAACCTAACAAGTACTATAACCAAGGTGGGGGTGGATCTAGAAATAACAGCAATAAAGAGGTGGCTCCACACACCTCAAAACCTCGCAACAGGCAATATGGATTCCGCTTTGCCAGGTCCACGGCCGGCCTGCTAACAACCGTAACGGAGTACATGCTACAGGCCCTTGATGAGTCTGACGAGGCTGACGAGGCTCGCGCGGTTGCTCTGGACATCTCCAAGGCTTTCCACAGGGTTTGGCACTCTGGCCTCCTATGCAAACTACGAGGTTATGGTATTACCGGTCGCCTGCTTGACCTAATCCAATCTTTCTTAAATAACCGCAAAATGAAGGTCGTTTTGAATGGGTGTGCCTCTTCGTCCTACAGCACGAATGCTGGTGTCCCACAGGGCTCTATCCTGGACCCGACGCTCTTCCTTATTTTCATCAACGACCTCCCAGATGAGATCAAGTCCCAAGTAGGCATCTACGCAGATGACACTACAATATACTCCCGCACCAGTAAGAAATCTGTCGTGGCGGACAGACATAATCTCGCTGCTGATCTTGAACGGGATCTACACTCTGTGGCGAACTGGGGCAAGAAGTGGCTTGTCAACTTCAATTTGTCTAAGACCAAGCTGTTGTCTGTCAACCATTACAGGCAACCTCTCCTGCCTCCCATAAGCATGGACCAAGCGATTCTCCCGGAGAGCATTACACTACGCCTACTCGGACTTACCCTGTCCTCAGACCTCAAATGGAACCACCATATTGAATCCATAGCAAAATCTACTGCTAAGAAGGTTGGGTCACTATGTCAATCCAGGATGTTTTTTCCGCCTGAATCCATCCTGCGTATATACAAGTCAACCATCCGTCCGTGCATGGAGTACTGCTACCATTTATGGTCAGGCGCCCCTGCCGTTCTCCTCAGTGTTCTTGACAGGCTCCAAAGGAGAGTCTGTAATGTGATATGTACTGATCTGGCGGCTCGACTGCAGCCACTTCCCCACTGTCGTAATGTGGCCTCCCTTTGTCTGTTCTATAAATACTTTCATGGCTTCTGCTCGGACGAACTTAAGTCACTGGTGTCTCCTCAACAGGCGTTTACTCGTGCAACCAGACTGGCAACTGGGTTCCACCCATTCACAGTCAGGTTAGCCAAATGCAGCCGACAATTCTACTCCTGCAGCTTCTTCTCTCGCACTTCCCGCCTGTGGAACTCGCTCCTGTATTCTTGCTTTCCTGACGGCTACAACCTCCAGAAATTTAAATGCAAAGTCAATACTCATCTACTAACCACTGGACTCTAGCTCTCTCCCCACCCCCGTATAACCTTCCCTTTCTCTCCACCTATGTATCTGTCATCGCACCTGCTTTCTCAGCTTTATATTGCACCTTTCTAACTAGTTTGTACTCGTCACTCTTTTCTAATTAATATTTTTACAGTTATGTAGCCCCCTGCACATGAAATGATTAAAACAAAATGATTAAAACAAAAAAAAATCAAAGGCCTTACGGTTGGATTATCGTCATATTCAGGACGGCATTCTTTAAGTATATGCTTTGTAAATATAGGTTATATAAAGAATTTTTTTTTTTTTTTTGTTAAGGTCGCATTTTAAATCGAAATTATGGTCCGTTTGATTTTTTTTATTAGATACTAAGAAAATGTGCTTCTCCGCGGGAATTGAATTTATACTGATTTTTTTTTTAATTTAAGTAAACTACTGTTAAACCAATTATGTTTCCCCATCAAGCTACGAGAACCCACTATAGCCAAGCAATTTTCAATTATTCTATGATTACCCTAGAAATGTACATGTCTCATTGGGTTCTTTCTAAGTTTGTAACCAATTTTATCTTCGTACCCAAAACGCGAAGAAATAACTTTTAAGCAATGAGTGAAATTTTAATCTAATATTATTATATCAATATAAAAGTAATATTAGTGGGTACACCAATTTTTGTTAAACCAGGAAATAATGTCTCCCTGTCTAGAAATGGAAACTTTTACTGTGTCCCTTGGCAAGATTCGCACCTATATTCCTTTTTTTAAAATTTAGAAAATTCTAGTCGAAACACATTTCGAAATTTTCTACACTGTCTTATATTGGACTGCATAGATAACATAACATATGGATCCGGTGTCGACGAAAAAACAATATATTTGATACATATTTGTATCGTATTTGTGGGTAGAAAAAATATGAATATAAAGACAAAAGGGAACAAAAACCGGAATCGAAGATCAGAAATAAAAAATAGAAATGCCTATTAGGTTATCCGGTAAGTTCACGTTTAATTTTAAGGCAAATTAAAAGACAAAACAAAATTATTAAACTAAAAATGAACCTTTATCCATTTTTTCGTCAACTTAAAGATTTCGTTTTTCCATAATTTCGGTGGTTTCTCGGCACAGAACTTCTTAGGAGTTTTATTTTTTTGTGTTTTTTTTATGTCAACCAAAGAATTAAAATTTTTACCACTGGGATCATTTAGGAAGGACATGGATTAATGAAAATCTGAAGGAGCAATGTCTGGTGAATATGACAGGTGGTGTAACACATCCCAGCCAAGCTGCAATCATTTTTGCCCGGTCATCAAAAAAAAGTTAGGTTTGTATTAACCTGATGGAAAATAACACCCTTCCTGTTCACTAATTCTGGGCGTTTTTTGTTTTTTTTTAAATTGCTGTACTTTTCAGAATCAATTTTCTGGTTACTTGGTCAAAGTGCAGGATTCTTTTCAAATTTCACCAACGCACAGAATGACTTTCTTATGATGAAGATTTGCTTTTTGAATAGCTAAAGTTGACTCGTGTCACTTACTCCAGTATTATCTCCGCTGAACATTGTTGTGGATGATCCATTTCTCATCACAAATCAAAATTTGCTTAAAAAGGTGTGTCTTTTAATTGTGTTTATACAGCAAATTACAGTTACAAACGCAATCCAAAAAGTTCTTTTCACTCAGTTCATGTAGTACCTAAATATCGTAGCGATTTGAGTACCCAAGCTTCACTAAGTGCTCATGGATAGTGGATGTAGATCAATTCAGTGTTTCTGCCAATTCCTGTGTTGTGTAATGCGGGTTTTTTGATTGTCATCTATAGTGGGGGAGGTCTGCTTGAACAATTTTACAGTCAGCAACTCTAAACTTGGCGAACCACCTCCACTTCCGTACAGTTCTGTCGTCTAAAGCGCCTTCATTGTACAAAGCATATATTCTTTTTGTTGTGAGCAAGATATTTTTTTTTTACGGTAATAAAAAAAAGCATCAAGTGTTTAAAAATGCACCCGATAATCTTCCATTTTCATAGGGATGCAACATTGATACAAATTAAGTAATTTGAAACTTTATTTCTCAAGAGATAGTTTGAAGTGTAAGCATTTTATATCTGTTAATAAATTTTACGTATCGAAAACTGAACGACTAAAAATCAACATGAACTTTCCTGATAACCCAATATAATGTTCAGCAAAGGAGTCCCACAGACTAATTCGTGATGACTGATCGAAAAGTAAGTCTGGGGTTGGAAAGGATGTTTGACTAGATTATATAATCCTGCACATCATGGTGATGGTTTGTAATATGATAAATTCCAGGTCCATAGATTAAAAGTTTGACCCCACTCTCTGGATTTAATAATTAGTTTTGAAGAAAAAAGAGTCTGTAATATTAAGAGTCCTGTCCTCGCATTTCGGCATTAGTTTCTTTCCCACTGCCGTAACGTAGCTTCCCTGTGTCTTTTCTATAAATATCTTCATGGTAATTGTTCTAATTAACTTTCCTCATTGGTACATCGACTGAATGAATTTTAAGCCTATTACTAGATTAATAATTATGTTTCATCGTAAAAAAGGTACCTCTACTAATTCGCTGAAAAAAGAACAAACGATGATGAAAAAAGATCCTAAACCTGGTAAAACTCAAGTTATACAGGAAGGGTGTTGTTTTCCATCAGATTAATACAAACCTAACGTTTTTTGTTTTGTTTTGTTTTTTATAACCTGGCAAAAATTATTGCAGCTTGGCTGGGATATGTTACCCCACCTGTCACATTCACCAAACGATGTTTCTTCGGATTTTCAGTAATCCATGTATTTCCTAAATGATGCCAGTGGCAAAAATTTTAATTCTTTGTTGACATAAAAAATACTTTTTAAGTTCTTAGTCAAGAAACCACCGAAATTATGGAAAAGCAGAATCTTTAAGTTGACGGAAAATGGATAAAGGTTGTGTTACAAAACGGTTTGTTTTGTTTTGTCTTTTTTTTTTTTAATCGTATCACCCCGAGCAAGGCGGTAACGCCACTGATGTGCAGGGGGCTACGTAATAGTGAAAAGATTGGAAAAGAGAATGCCGGAAACCACATCCTAAACAGGGAACAAGGGATGAGCCTCTTAACCTGTTCAATAGACATGGGTGGTGTGTGAACCGGGCGATAGATAGATTTATCTACTCCAATTGAAAAAAAAAAAAACAAAGTGAGAAGATTGGAAAAGAGAAAGCCGCAAACCACATTCTAAACAGGGAACAAGGGATGAGCCTCTTCACCTGTTCAATAGATGTGGGTGGAGTGAATTACAATTAGTCATGAACTTTCCGGACAACCCAATACAATTTTTTTTACAATATTATTAAAAGTAAAGACCAAAATATTTTTTATTATTTTATTATATTTTAATAATTTCTAGAATGCTCGAAATGTTGGTTAAATATTTTATTTTCTTTGTGTCGGCAGGGATGGAGGGACAAGATTAGTATAGGAAATTTTAGCGTCTTCTTTCTCGTAAAAATATTGATTTGGAAATTCATGCAAAAATTAAATAATTGTCGGGTTTTAATGTAATTTTTCAGAACTTATTTATAAATTAATTGAATTATTTTAGAATTTTTTAAAATAAAATCTTGATAAAAATATATTCTTTTTTTACAACTTAATGTAATTTTTTATTTTTTTACTTACATAATGTTATGAAATTTCGAGAAATTAAATTTCACCACCTTCATGTGTATATTAGATAAATGCAGGACTCCTTGGAGAATTTAAGTCATTCATTTGTAAAACAGAAACAACATTTACCGAAAATCTGCTCTGAATCGTAAAATAAAAAATGCAATAAAGCTAATACATTATTTTATTAGTAAAGCTTTTAATTGCTTTTATAAATAAGATATAATAAGGACACTATTGTCTTAAGAAAACAATGTATTTGATGTATAACGAATTTTGATAATTTTTTTTTTTCATTTTTTCTCAAATTTTAATTATGATAATTTATCATACTGTATAAGTTTCACCCTCTTAAATAAAATTATTAAGTAAATTCACTAATCGCAAATGGTAAAACTTAGTTCAGACATTAATATTTTAAAAAGATTTTTTTGTATATGTGCATGCTAATTTTTGTTGATTCGGACGTCCATACAGGATATTATCAAAAACTAAGAGGGATAACTATAGCAAATTTAAAGCAAAAATATCTAAAATTCAATAAAACGTTAGATTATGGAGAATATTTTCGGAAATATTTAAGATTACTGTTTACTTTAATATATAAAACAAGTGCTCACATTATATTCAATTATTTGTATACGGATTAAGCTCCTATATAATGAGATTCGGTAAACATCATTATGTCATCAAGCTGTCAGCATATCTACAGATTAAATATGAATCTACCAATGTGTTAAAAATGCACTTCTGGGATAGTTTAACTTAAATTAAATAATATTGTTTCCAATCTATTTAGTTATTATACTATCAATCTGTTAATATTTCTCAAATAAGTTTTCAAATATATATATATATATATATATATATATATATATATATATGTTATTCTTGAAATATTTAATAAAGAGAATTACATCCTCGTAACAGGTGGCTAAAAATGGTGGCACCAAAATAATGAATCTGCAATTTATAAAAAAAAACTTCTTCCAAATATTTTTTACAAATAGCAAATTATTTTGCATATTGAAAACAATTTTTAATCCGTTAGTTTGAAATTTAAACTAAAATAAAAGCTTCAAGAAAAATTTTTGTTTTTAAAATTCATTTTAAAACTTAGGTATCTTGAATCTGTAGGGGTATTTGTCATAAACCGATGAAACTTTGCAGACAATTCAACTAAATTTACCTAAAAGTTATATTTTAATATTTTCTTCTCTGACACTTCCGAGTTGTGGAACATTCTTCCGGTTTCTTGTCATCCCTGATACTTACAATCTTTAAAAATTTAAACTCAACATCAATCGCCTTTTTTGTCTTCCTGAATCCTGTTATCTTACTTTCGTTTCTTATCACTAACGTGTTCTCCTGAGTGAAAGATAAATCTCGAAATACCTTTGTGGCTTAGTGACATTATTGCCTTGATTAGGCTGAAATGATTAAAAAAAAAAACATTGTATTTTTCATAAATCTTTTGGGTTAACTTAAATCTAATAGGCTGAAACTTTTAGTTCTTGGTGCCCAAGAACTCAGAATTCACAATCCGCCATTAACCAGAAACCAACATGAACTATTTATTAACGAATTTTGTCATTTTGATGATCGTCAGCCATTGGTTCTGTTTGCACGAGAGTTACAAGTAAGACATGGGTTCGATTTACACAAAAAACAAAACATTAGACATAGAATCGATTTTCATGAGTGTTTCTTCAGATGCTAGGAAGTGGCATCGTACATGGAATGAGAATTATATACCCTAGTGATCGAAATAAAGGTTCGGTTCAAAATTCTTACTACCTGAATAAGGCCGAAGCGTACAATGGCGTGAACATGGCAATAAAGATTAAGAAAATAGTCCGAACAGTGTAAGTAATAGAGAATTCGGTACGGCAAACAGGTTGTTCCTTTTGCTGCTGAGATTACCAATCTTCAGTCGTCGTATTCTTAACCCCAACCGAGTGGTTAACAGAATTTGAACTCTGTTCGTTGTTACTCTTATCTGTATTGTTAACTACACTGTTCAAACGACTTCTTGAACACCAACTTGAAAGATATTTTGCGGCTACTTTCTCCTTAACTGATGATAAATAACAACGCCTTTACCAGACAGATTTCGATATTATGTCCTAATTAGCAATAAGACTTCAGTTTCCAGATGTTTTCGACTTAGGTCCAGACGCGGTTAGCATTGTCGCGAAGCTTATAATAAAAATAGCGAAGAAAGTGTCGAGTCTTCAGTTATGGCAGATGGTATCAGCAGAAAGAAATAAGCTAAAAAGTGGGGGGGTTAAGTCAGTAATAAAGACTGAATGGGTTGCAGCATGTCAAAAAAGAAAAAACTGAATTGGGAGGCAGCACGTGAGGACACTGATGAATATGTCGTGTGCAGCTCGCCGATGATGTTTCAGGTTAGAATCTCCGTCATCGTCAGTAAAAATCGAGAAACATGTATAAAAAGAGAATTTTCAACTTGGTGACAGAAGGACAAGTGAGATAAAAACGGAGAATGAATGAGATTTTTATTTAAAATAAAAAATAGGAAGAAACAAAAAGTAAACAGTGTTCATATAAATGAAGACAAGAAAGAAAGAAAGAAAGAAAGAAAGAAAAAGAAAAAAGACAAGGGAAAAGAATCCAAGAAAGAGACAAAAAAACGAAGTAAAATTTAGAAGAAAGAGGAAAGTGAAGTCTGAATATAGTTAAGAGAAGGAAGAAAAGAAATTGAAAGAAGAAGCGATAAAGACGAAAAAATAGCAGAAAAATAAAAGAAATTATATGAATAAAAAAGAAGGAGGAAGCGTATGCCTGAAAAAAAAAAAAATAAGAAAGGGAAATAAAAATCAAGAAGGTAAAAAAGAGGACTTAAAATGATAGCAGCAAGAAAGAAAGAAAAAAAGAAAAAAAATAGAGAAAAAAGGAAACAAGCCCAAAAAGAGAGGAAATAAACGAAGTAAAATTTAAAGCAAGAAAAAATTGAAAGAAGAAACGATAAGATCGAAAGAAATAAAAAAAACATACCTGAAAGAATAAGAAAACGGAAAAGGAGTATGCCTAAAAAAAAAAACGGAGGAGAAGTATGCCTGAAAAAATAAGAAAATGAAACAGGAATAAAAAAAGTAATAAAACGGAAGAGGATTATGCCTAATAAAATAAAAAACGGAAGAGGAGTATGATTGAAAAAAAAAGGGAAAAGAAGTATGCCTGAAAAAAAAAATGAAGAGAAATATGCCTGAAAAAAAAGAGAAAACGGAAGATGAGTATGCCCGAAAAAAATAAGAAAACGAAACAGGAATATGTCTAAAAGAGTAAGAAAACGGAAGAGGATTATGCCTGATGAAATAAAAAACGGAGGAGAATTATGCCTGATAAAATAAAAAACGGAAGAGGAGTATGCCTGATAAAATAGAAAACGGAAGAAGAGTATGCCTTATAAAATAGAAAACGGAAGAGGAGTATGCCCGAAAAAATAAGAAAACGAAACAGGAACATGTTTAAAAGCGTAAGAAAACGGAAGAGGGTTATGCCTGATAAAATAGAAAACGGGGGAGGAGTATGCCTGATATAATAGAAAACGTGGGAGGAGTATGCCTGATAAAATAAAAACACGGAAGAGGAGTATGCCTGAAAAATAAGAAAAAGGAAGAGGATTATGCTTGATAAAAAAATAAACAGAGGAGGAGTATGCCTGATAAAATAGAAAACGAAAGAGGAGTATGCCTGATAAAATAAAAACCGGAGGAGGAGTATGCCTGATAAAATAGAAAAAAGAAGAGGATTGTGCCTGATAAAAAAAAAAAACGGAGAAGTATGCCTGATAAAATAGAAATAGAAAGAGGAGTATGCTCGAAAAAATAAGAAAACGGAGGAGGATTATGCTTCATAAAATAGAAAACGGAGGAGTATGCCTGATAAAATAGAAAACGGAAGAGGAGTATGCCTGAAAAAATAAGAAAACGGAAGAGAAGTATGTAAAAAAAATAAGAAAACGAAAGAGGTGTATGCCTGAAAAAGTAAGAAAACGAAACAGGAGTATGCCTGAAAAAATAAGAAAACAGAAGAGGAGTATGCCTGAATAAATAAGAATAAATGGAAATAGAAAAGAAAGAAAGTAAAAATGGTCTTAGAATTATAGTAGAAAGAAAGAAAGAAAGAACAAAAGAAAGACAGAAAAAGAAAGAGAGAAAACAGAGAAAGACAAACAAAAACCAAGACAGAGAGAGAAAAAATGAAGTAAATTAATGAGAAGGAGGAAAGATAAAAATGAATAAAACTAAGAGAATAAACAATAAAGACGAAGAAACTAAATGGTTTCATTTGGTTTGGTTTGTTTTCCAGCTTATCAGCCTCAATAGGTTATTTAATGCCAACAAGATGTTTAGAACAGATTCATATGAATAGAATAATCAAGATGCTGATCAGGTTTTGTTGATGTACTTTTGTAAAGATCGTTTTTGACGCAAAACTGGTTACATTGATGCATTCTTTTCAAATACACTTTTTGTAGAGAAGTTGTTTCATTGACTTTGTCCTTTGGATTATATTTCTTTGTAGAAGCTTTTTGAGAAATGATCTTATGTCATCCACTTTTGCTTTATCGACCAGTTCATGCATATTGTTTATATTAAAGATTTTTTTTTCTTGATAGCTCAAAGACTGAACACTTAGTTAAAATAACTTAAAAGTGTATGCAATTTTACATAATTGGAATACTGGTATATCTTCTTTGTTTAGTAAGTACGAGTGGGTTATTCTCATTAAGCCAATACGTAAGCGGGCCAGTATTACTTGTTCCTCTCAAGATTTTCTGGAGGCTGTCTTCCATTCTCTTAGAGTGGGCTGAATTGCGAAGAGTTTATTATATGTGTTATCGTCCCGGCAACGTTGTCACACAATATATTTATAAATGACCTCCTTAAAGTCAGTTTATGGGACTTTGTTCCTTGAGTCTACATTCATATCTAAAGCTGATTTGGTTGCTCTGTCTGCTTTATTGTTACCCTCAACTCCGATATTGTTAGGAATCCAACATAGTTTCATGTCATTATTTTTGCAAGTAGAGCACATTTTGCATAATAGTTTGATAATGGAGAGGTTGTTGAATTTTTTCCGTCAAAAATATCAGGACGGATAGAAAATTCGAAACAATTATGATTTTTTTTTCTCTCTGTGATAATGTCGATTGCATAAGTCTCCGTAATAAAAAAAGATCTTCCCTTTGGGAGGCGCTTTTTTTGTAATATTACTGCTCACCGCTGCACATCCTGTCTTTTCCTCATATTTTGAATCATCTGTATAGATTAAGTATGGTTAGGGTAGTTTTCTAATATGTCCTGAAACTTGTCCTGGATTGTGAGTGGGTGCGATTTTTTTTAATGTCATTCTAACTAGACTTCGGGGTGTTTAATTTTCAATAGTGGAATAATATTGTGGGCTTTCCTTAAAGATTTGTTTAGTTCCTCTAGAATGAATGGTAGGTTAAAGTTCTCGGCATTTTCCGATTTAAAGTTTAGTCTTATTTTTCTGATTTTGTTTGAGCTTTAAAATTTTTTGGCTACTATTTTTGGCAGATGAATTTTTGGAGATGATTTTGTTTAGTTGGTCATCGATATCCTTTGTGATGGCTATTTTCCAGTTGTTTATCGAGACGTGTTTTACATCGTTTGTATGGTATTTGCCTGTTACTTTATCATATTCCATACAGATTTTGTTTTTGTAGCAAAATTGAGTTTACTGACGTAGTTTTAATGGTTTTATTTTTGCTTTCTTTGATTATTTTCCGTGCTTTGGCTCGTAATTGCTTAAATTGCTTCAAATAAGAGACTGTAGGCTGTGTAGCAGGAGGGATCACCAGTGTAGCATGAGGGGTCACCACTATAGTCGTAGGGACGGTCAGCCATGTCTGGTACAAGGCCAATTTGCAAACATAGCCAACGATCTCTACAACTTTGGATTATCCGTTATCATCAGAAGGATAAGGCTGGATGTTAGAATGTGTATTTGTGGAAGAATAAAAGTATACCTTTTGTATGTTTAAATGGAAATTTATTGATAGAACAGACTAAAATGAATTAGTAGAAGTTAACGTTCAAGGAGAAATAGTAGTAATGAGTTAAGGGTATCAAGAGTTCGTAGTAGTAACTAGTGTGTATGTATGTATGAGAGTCATCGTTGAATAGGAATATTTTTGAAGTATTCGTGCAGTCTTAAAGGGTTTCTGTTATCAAGTATAAAGAGTCAGACGGGTGAACGATGAAGAGGAAGGATGTGAGAGAAAAAGGGAGAGAGATAATTATAACGATCGCTTGGCGTTTGTCAAGGGTACGTGTTAATACGCTCGTCATCTTCTCTCTGGTGACAAGCGAACTTGGCCCGTCGTTCGTGGGGCTCGAAAAGGTTATTTGGGAATTCACTCCCGGATGTGATTTTAGCCTTTCCATTGGACGACGAACTTACTTTGCGTCGGCTCGCGAAAAGATTTCGAAAAAGAATTTGGTTTTGATAATTGAAGATTATTTGAATTTTTTTTTTAGATGTTTCCTTGCTTTCTATCGACCGAAAAACATTTCGTATCAAGGTGTGAAATTTCACGAGTTTTGTTTTGGAATCGCTTTTGCGTGTTTGCTAAGCAAAGTTTGTAAATTGGAACCTTTTTAATTTCTGACGAAATCAATGAGGCAGTGCTTAGCATTTGAATTTTAAATCTAGATCATGTTTTATTCACTACAGCTGTTTGTTAAATTCTCTTAAAGCTGCTATTCTTTGGCTAATATCTTCTTTACATTTAGCATTGAACCAGGATCAGCTGCGTTCCCTGTAGCGCTGAACTTTTTGGAATGCATTCCTTTGAGACGAAGGTAAGGATTTCCGTAAAATATTTTAAATCCTTTATGCATTTTCCTTCAGTCAGAACATTGTATTTTAAATTCGTCCCAATTTGATCTATTTAATAACTAACGAATAAAGATCTTTATCGTTATTTTGTCGGACGATTGGCAAGTGATCGCTACTGCATGTGTCTGTTAGTACGTTCCAAGAGACGTCCATATAAATTGATGGATCCCATAAAGATAAGTCTATTGCAGAGTATCTGCCATTAAATGGATTTATATAATGTGGTGTTTTGTCGTTATAAATGCATAAATCTTTGTTGTTTATTATTGTTTTTAAGGATCCTCCCTTTTTGGTTTGTCTTTACAATCTCATATGGTAGTGTGACAATTAAAGTTCCCTAGTATCATAAAAGGTGCAGGAAGTTGTCTTATTATTTCATAAATTTCAGTTTCATTTACTTGTTCATTCTGTAGGATTTATACCGAACATATTTTTATAGGCATGTGTAAGTTCACTTTAGCAGCAGTCGCCTGTAAAGTTATTGCTAAATTTATTTTACTTTAAAGTACATCATTCTTCACTATGATGGATGTACCGCCTGAAACAGTTCATTTATGTTTGCCTTTATTCAACGGTAGTTCCACTGGATTAACTTATACATAATTGCTAAATGTTTTCTGGTTTTAGCTTAGTATGTGGTTGTGTTTTAACTTTCTTGTGTTTTGAGTTGGAGGTTTTGGCAATGTTTAGGTTCTGGCTGTTTGTTGTTCTGGCTTTTCACATCAATTTCTTCCAGTTTGTCAAATCGATTTTCTGTAGAAACTTGGTTACTGTAGATTTCCGGTTTTTGTTTGACTGGTTCTGTTCTTCTAGGAGATTAATCTTTTAGTCTGTTTTTAATGAATTTTCGTGGACGGATAACAGATCGCTGAGGCCTTTTCTTTGTAGGAGATTTTGTATATTTTGGAGGAGTTGATTGTGTTTGAGCGGTTGTTTTAGTATCTGGTTTTCTTTATTATTTCAATTTTTCCATTGGCCTTCTTTTACGGTTCAGTTTGTACTGTTTCCTGAGAATATAAGTCTTTTGGGTAATTTTGAAATTTGAATCAGTCATTTGGTCTTAAGTGTATAAGCTTCTCAATAAGGACTCTACATTTGTTAGGTTGGCTGGTATTCGTTGTGGCAATTTTTTCCGTTATTTTTTCATAGGAAGGGCCTTTCATGTAACTTTCTACTATTTGTCTTGCTTCTGTAAAGGAGATATTTACTTTATATTTCACCTCGACAATCTCTTTTTCCATTCTTAATAAGTCGCATGATTATAAGTGTGGTGGATGGTTTTCCTGTCAGTTAACACATCTTACTTCATAGTGGCATTCTTCATCATTATAGTCTGAATCCTTCTGGCCACATTTTCTACCTGTTAGGTGACTCCTGCAGTTATATTTATGATGTCCAAATTTTGGGCATTTGAAGAATTTTAGGGTAACAGGAATATACTGTTTCATTGGCTCAATATTGTACCCTACTTTTTATTTTTCCAGGGATTTCAGATGTGACAAAAATAAGAATATAACTATCTGTTGCAATAGTTTCCATTGCTTACTAAGGCAAATGTGATTTCCTCAAGTGTAGACAGATACAACTCTTTGCTTCTAATGACTTCCTTAGATGTATTCAGTCTTTCAAGGGGAAGTTTTTTATTTTTATGTTATAAAATATCTTCGTCTTTATAATTTTTTGGCGCGTTTCCTATTTTTAACCTTTACCAGCAAATTACTATTTCTCAATTTCTTTACTTTTGGGGGGTTAATCCTACTGGATAACCCTTTTTCAATCAATTTTTGCTAGAAGAGTTTTCTCTAGAGACATGAACACGAAAAATCTTAGAAAATCATTATTTCTTTTTCCAAATCAGAGCCAGAAAGATATTTTTTTGTTTTGATTATTCATTATTTATGTATTAGCATTAACTGCCTGTGCTCAACACCCACCTCGGAGCCGAACATTGTGATGTGTCAAGGGTGAAACCCAATTTCCTTGAAAAGTCAGGGCAATACAAACCAGTTTACTCGTATTTAAATGAGACTACGAGCTTCTTTTAAACCGTTTGTTGCACTTCTCAGATATTAAATTGGTGTGTTTATAGCTATGTTTAAGTCTAGATATCTTTGAATCAACTGACCCCAGCCATCGCCTTCTAACGTCTATAAACTGAAAAGGGATAGTATTTTTATTCCGGTGAATATTTGAGATGTTATATTTTCATATAAAGTACTCCATAAATTGATATAGATACAAGGCATATATTTTTGACTGGCGTAAAGCAAGAAAGAAAGAAAGAAAGAAAGAAAGAAAGAGGGGTATGCTTTATAAAAATAATAAAATGCTTTATAAAAATAATAAAAAATGGAAAGAAAGTAAAAAGGTGTAAAAATTATTGAAGGCAGGCAGGCAGGAAGGAAGGAAGGAAGGAAGGAAGGAAGGAAGGAAGGAAGGAAGGAAGGAAGGGACAGAGCAAGGAAGGGAAGGAAGGAGGAAGAAAAAAATGAAGGAAATAGAGAAAGAAAAAGCAAGAGGGAACCGAGAGAAAGAGAAAAAACGCAAAAAAATTAAAGAAAAGAAGGAAGATGAAAAATGAATAGAACAAAGGGAAGGAAAAGTAAATTAACAGAAGAAACAATAAAGTCGAAGAAAATATCAGAAAAATGAAAACTATATATGAATAAAATGAAAACGGAAGCGGAGTATACCTAAAAAGATGAAAAGAAAATGAAATAAGAAAGCAAGAAGTTAAAAATAAGTCTGAAAATGATAGGAGAAAGAAAGAAAGAAAGAAAGAAAGAAAGAAAGAAAGAAAAAGTAGAGAAAGAAAGAAAAAATAAAATGTTAAAGAAAAAATTACATGTAAGTCAAAAATAAAAAAAAAACAAAGAATTTGAAAACTGAATATTCATTATAATTTGCTTCCTCTAAAATTTAGATGATACATTGGTAAAGAAAAGTACAGAAAGAAAGAAAGAAAGAAAGAAAGAAGTAATCTGCGGCAGCGAAATGAATAATTAATTCAATGAAAAAGAAGAAAAATCAAAGAAAGAACGAAAGCAAATGCAATTGTCTTCTCTTGTGGAGAGGTGTAGCAAATAAATATATAAAGAAAGAAAGAAATGCATTTTTTATGTAGTTTGTGAATCAAAGTTAATGATAGTCACATGACTCATGTCCCGACTAATTTTATTGGACATGGTTATTGATAGACACACGTGTCTCACCTTCATTTTATAATTTTAAGACCTGATTTTCACTTCTCCCACAATTTTTAAACTTCTATCTGTACCCGGATGCACCCTGCATTCGTACCCCACTTACTATTCATTTAACCTGTCATCACCGACCGACACATCCCATCTCGGAGACGTGTTTCTGTCAAAAAGACAACTATTGTCCAAGTCCGTGGACGGCCTATGACGAATATGTCATAAGCTTCAGGCGACAGCAGTACAACTGAAGAGAAAATGTAGTGCAGGCGGTGGAGGCGGCGGTGGTGGTTGTTAGGGGAGCATTCTAAGCTGTTGATTTTCTTGTCTGTAGAAGAAAGTTTTAAATAGATTCCATGAAAAAAAAAAAACGCACACACACACACATTTAGACAGCCAGAGTTAATTTAAACAAGTCCTGACCCAAAGAGTTGGGAGTTCAATACCTGGCTACAGCAGAAGTGAACAAAACAAAGAGTTGATTTAAAGGGAGGCAACTGATACTGAGATATCTACACGGGTGAACGAAATAAAAGGTTCAGTTCAAAACGCAAGAGAAGGTCGGAGTGTACAATGGGTGAAAACGTCGTTAATATGGCAACAAAGAATAGGACAACAGTCCGAACAATCTAAATAGTATAAGCAAATCTTGTCAAATTCAGCAACCAAAGTCTGTCTGCTTAATTTTTATAAAGTTTCTCAAAAAAGAGAAAAAGGCGATTCTTAAGGTTCGAAATGCATTTTAAAAAAGAACAAATCTTTCTTGAAACATTTATTTTTGCTTTAATTCCGATCTAAAAGATTAAATTTAATATTTCCGATAAGGAAAATATTTTACTGTATGTCAAACTGAATTTCAATTGTTGGGAATGTTTTCTTTTATCCTTCAAATCGTCAAAATCGGCCATATTGACAAATCTGTCGACACAACATAATTCTCTTTATATATATATATATATATATATATATATATATATATATATATATATATATATATTGTAAAATTCCTTAATCAACGACTTTTTTCTTAAAACGGTAGTCTCCATAATACATTTTATTCATTGGCAATAAAAACTTTTCTAATTAAATAATGTCTTAGTTTTGTTGCATTTTTTATTTTACGATTCGAGGCAGATTTTCTGTAACTAGGGGTCATTGTTTGACAAAATAAAACTGATGATTAAAATTCTCTATTTAATTATCCTTATAAATAACATAAACCTTAAGCCCTACAAAATTAATTTCTCATAGAATTAAATAGGTGAGGGGAACAAATATAAAAATATGTATTTTATTAAGATTTTATAAGAATAAAAACGTTTCTAAAAGATATTTCATTCATTTGTGAATAAGTTCTGAAAGTTTAATTCAAATCTGACAACTATTTTATTTTTCGTTCATTTACAATTCGTCCTTGCATTGAATATTGCTGCCATAGCTGGTCATGTGTTCCTTCTGTAACACATCACTCAATAATTCCCGGGCCTGATATATAAATGCCGCCACTAATAAAAAAAAATCATATGATTTTTATGAAATACTAACCTTCAAATGACACATGTCAAAATTTGGACCCAATTGGATTACCTTCCTATGTGACAGTGTCATTGTTGCCTTGCTTGGACTGAAACAACTTTTTAAAAATTCATTTCCCAAGAAGACCGTAATCTGGAAAACGGAATATTTGATTAAGACACACACTTTATTTTGTGAGGCCATATTTGCTATATTGGATGCAAACAGTAACTTCGTACAGTTTGTTCATAATATTGATACGTATGCATATAATACTACATAATCGAAACATTGTTCTCAACTTTGTTGTTTCTACTGTAGGCTACTCGGATCGAAAAACACCTGATGAAGGTCTGAAGAAATAACGGCTGAAACGCTGTGATAACATCAAAGGTTGCAATGAGGAAAGTAGTTTACATGTAAATAGTGTAAATATTTTTTTTTATTCAACATAATCTCATTCGTTGTCAATGAACTTAGTGGTGAATTGAATCACACAGAACATTATAATGTGAACGCCAATAACTACGTATCATGCGTCAAATGTCAAATTCACCGAACTTATTGAGTGACATCTTTTGTGTGTAATACTTAATAAAATTAGAATTAATCTATTGATAAACTATATATATATATATATATATATATATATATATATATAAAGGAAATAATAACTATACTTGTGTCGAAAAATCTTTCACGGATCTATGAAAAAGGGAAAAAATGGTTTTAAAAAAGAAAGAGCTAAGTACATGAACACCAGTCAAAAGAGTTCGGACCGAGTAATCAACTAAGAAAAATGCGCTTAATACTTAGGTAGAGCGGAATAAATAAACTATACCTAGTGAGCCAGACAAACCTACCTAGGTTTCATCTAAATGGATTGTCAGGGAACGTTGGCTTTCCCTGACGATCCAGCTTTCCCTGACGATCCGTTTAGGTGAAACCTAGGTAGGTCTGTCTGGCTCACTAGGTATAGCTATATATATATATATATATATATATATATATATATATATATATATAAAGCATACCTATACATATCTACATATTTGCAACATAATCTACATATAGTAGATTAAGTGCCACACGGGATATACGCTTGTGCGACCCCATGTTTCTGATTATATAACCCGATCCTGCTATTCTGTCCTGTTATTCAACCCATAACTGAAGGGATGGATTCCCCAGGCAAATTCCTGACCACTAACAATGTTTTCAATACATTCTGTCTCGAAAAGAATTGTATTGTTTTATGTATTAATTTCCATATATATATATATATATATATGTGTGTGTGTGTGTGTGTGTGTGTGTGTGTGTGTGTGTGTGTGCGTATGTGTGTGTGTGTGTGTATAAGACGCACATTCATGGTGGACGAGCGCTAAATTTAGCTTAAAATATGTGTCGAAAATAAAATTGAGAGCTTTTTTTTTTAGTTTTTAATTATTTTATTTTATTATTTTATTTTTTTTCTTGAGATTGCCTTGGGCTTCGCTGATGAACAATCCGAGAATCCAAACTTTACTTTCCCCGTTCAGAACGCTGCGTAGTACTGAAAATCAGATTTAAACAAAAAAAGAAAAAAGAAAAAAGTCTGTGTTATATTCCTCAAAATCTGTTAATTCGACCGAAATACCCGACGCTGATCTACACCAAATTTTACTGTAGTTGTCTCCCTTGGAAGAATTAAATACATGTAAATAAGGTTGTTTTATTTTTTTAATGTTTTCAACACTACATTACTTGTGCTCTCCATTTTACAACAGTTTTCAACACCGCTAAATTTATATATTTTGCATTAAATTTGTTATTACTGATTGACTTACATTAAGCAACGCTCTAAAGGTTGTGTGTTTGTCATTTATTAGCTTATTTATTTATTTATTTATTTATAAGTACATGCTTCCTGTTTTGGTAATTATTGCTCCCAACTTACATAAGCAAGCATAGATCAATAAAACTTTAGTTTTTTGCTTTTTTTTCTATCTTAAGTTCATCTTGAGAGTAACAGGATTTAAGAAAAATCACAACCGAATTTACGGGATTTTCTGTTTTATTGAGCAGAAGCCTGAAGTGATAGATTAAAAATCTGAACACGGTTTTCTATTTTTCTTTTTCTTTTAAAAAAAATAAAAGAAAATGCTGACATTTCGAAAAAGATATGGTGACTCACTAGATGCTTTAATTTTTATTTTGTTGCTTTTTTTCTTTTTTTAAAACTTATCACAAGTATGTTTACCGGTTTCTGCGCTCAGAGATCACTTTTGGCTTAATATAAAATGGCAGAAAGCCGAAATGTAGAAGCAGTTGTCAAAAATAATGAACACCGGATCCTGACTTTCTCTAACTAAACAAGGTTATTTTATTTATGTAACAATTGTAGACTATGAGAGTACGAAGAATGTATATCAGTCAGTCAGTCAGTCAGTTAAGTGCCATACGTGATACACGCTTGGGCGATCATGTCCCGAAAGAGACAGGACTGACTGGGCAGAAGATTATTCCGCAGTAGGTTGCCATCATTTTCTGCGGTCGACTGTCTATAGAACCCAATCTGTACTGCTGTTTAACCCATAACTGGAGGAAAGGAACGGATTAATACCTTTCTCACAGGCACTTACCTTTTTGGGGATGACGAATAATCGCCTTATTTCACCACTAGAAAGAGAGGTACTGACTATAGTTAATATTAATTTTTAACCTTACCAGTAACAGTCAGGTAAGTGGCTTTGTCTACATGGTATGTTGGGTCTTAGCTGTAAAGGTTTGGATTAGTGTAACTAAGTAATATAGTCCCTCAGAACATGTGCAATGGTTATAGGTGTAGAGTAGCTATAGGCTTGTGACTTTGTGTCTATGACAAATAATTCATCGCTTAAAAGGCCATGTAGACTCTTTTGAGATCTGGAGAGGCTGGAAAGATAGGATTGGGCAGCTCTAGCCTAGATTTGGCAGCAATAAACCATTTGTGGTCGGATCTGACTCTTGTAAAGATAGAGCAGGGTATAAGGAGTCAGGTACTTTTTAACGTGATACAAGCTGAAAAAGGAGGATTGGGCAGATCCAGACCAGGTATGGCAGCAATACACCATTTTTGATCTGATTTGATTCTTGTAAAGATAGAACAAGGTATAAGGAGTCAGGTACTTTTTAAAGTGATACAACCTGAAAAGTGAAGATTGGGCAGCTTCATCCCAGATATGGCAACAATACACCATTTTGGGTCTGATCTGACTCTTGTAAAGTTAAAGCAGGTCATAAGGAATCAGGTAGTTTTTAAAGTGATGCAAGATGGAAAGTGAGGATTGAGCAGCTCCAGCCTAGATATGGCAGCAATACACCATTTCTGGTCTGATCTGACTCTTGTAAAGATAGAGCAGGGTATAAGGAGTCAGGTACTTTTTAAAGTGATACAAGCTGAAAAAGGAGGATTGGGCAGCTCTAGCCCAGGCATGGCAGCAATACACCATTTTTGATCTGATCTGACTCCTGTAAAGATAGAGCAAGTCATAAGGAGTCAGGTATTTTTTAAAGTGATACAAGCTGGAAATTGAGGATTGGGCAGCTCCAGACCAGATCTGGCAGCAATATACCATTTTTGATCTGATCTGACTCTTGTAAAGATAGAACAGAGCATAAGAAGTCAGGTACTTTCTGGGACACTTTAAAGAGCCAGTCATTTTTTTCAGTGCTTCTATCTATGGATTGCATATGTACATTCTATCTGAGATATTAGGTAAATGAAAGCTGAGGACAATAGTTCAAATAATGCAAATTGGGTAAATAGTTAAAATACTTCATATTAGAAATATAAACAGGTATTTTTATATGTTGATATGTGAAAAGATTTGTATTATATCTAAAATCACCCAGATGTGTACGTTTGTATTTGAACTATGATTATACTCTTGTATTTTGAGGTATGTGTATGTATATGTGTTTTTGTGCATGTGTATATACAGAGTACGATGGATGTGTTTGAGTTTTGTATAACGCCATATCAACCTCCGTGGGTTATATAATGATAAAAAAAGGTGGGGGTTTTAAGGCATTTTTTAAAATGTTCGGTTATAGTAATAAGGTTGGTTTAGTCAGATTTTAATGAAATTTTTTTTTGTTTTTATTCTTTTTTATTTTTGAAAACAAAAAATGTCTTCTAGTTTTGTATGCAAAAATGTTTTGTTGGAAATATATTTTTTCTTAAAAATGCGTTATGATAATAAATTTTTCCTCAAAAATGTGTTGTTGGCAATATTTTTGCTTCAAAAATGTATATTTTTCTATAAAAGTCTATTTTTATGGATATATTTCTATAAAAGTCTATTTTTATACTTTCATAGTGTTTGACCCAAGTTTGGGGGTTAACTATTTACCCATAGCTGAGACCCTAACAGATGCTATCATTTTGGGTCTGGGTGGACCTGGGAACAACAATAATCAAGAGGTGATTCCATGCTCCCAATCAGAGCCCTTGCGGTGGGATACTTATCGTCATACTCAGGACCAAGATGGATGAATTGTCATCTAAATTATACAAAAATGAAAATATCACTGAGATCTCATTTTAAGAGATATATTTGAAAAAATCACTCAAAATATCTTGAAATACTAAAGTGTTAATTTAGTCAATTGTCTTCAACCATGGTCTCAAAACGACTTCAAAATCTCTTGCAGGTCTTCTGGGCGGTCTTTTTGATTAAGTTGACGAATGATGCCATAATCCTTGCCTTCAGTTCATCTTTGGTTTTGCAAAGAGTTTTGTTTGTCTCTCGCTCAACTGCTTGGGTGGCCAGATGTAAGGGCTGTTGTGTCGCAGAAATTGTCTGACATCTATGACTGGGTTCTTCTGCTTATGTGACATGGTGCAGAGTCTTGTTTCTAGACATAGAATTTTCCAGCAGCCACCCTCTTGATTTTGTGACGCATTTCGTTCTTTAGGACTTCATCGGACTAAAGTGATGTTTACATTGATATAATTAAACAGACGCATGAATGAAAAGTGATGCTGAAAGTTTTTTAAAAAATTAAATAAAAATATTCCAAAATAAAACAGGGAACCATTCTGATAATTTGTTTAGACATATTCTAGAATCGAAAACTGTAACATTCTGATAAACCCATAGAATGAAAATATATCATTCTAATCACTATTAAAACTATAACTGAAAATAATTTATCTAAACAGAGCAAAATTTATTACAATTACTTCTAAAACAATAAACTAATAAAAAAAATAATAAGCTAATATTTGAAAGAGGAATTTACTCTATCAACTGTAATAACTCTCACAAGTAATACATTGAAGAAACCTCAAGGATTATTTAAAACTTTTATATGAACACAAAAGGTATCGCTTAAAAAACAACACATAAAAAGCATAAAATGCTCACCCTCATGAGTCTAGCCATAATTTTCATTTAAAATAATGCTATTTAAATTAAAACAGAAACCAATTTACGAGAAAACCACTTCAATTAAAACAGAAACCAATTTACAGAAACCAGAATGTGTTTTGATCACCAGACCATCCACTGTATAGTGGATATACAGGTTCTTACAATTTTTCACCTTTTGTGATGTATTTATTATCACAAAGGTGATAAAACAGAAACAAAACAAAAGTAAATACAAAGCCATCTTTAAAAAGAAAATAAGTTCTTAAATGTATCTCACCTCACATCAACGCAACATCACTTTAGTCCCATGAAAGACAAAACGCGCCACACAAAAAATTAATTCCACTTTGTCATAGACTGTCTTCAGTAGTGGTTATCCGTGTATTTATACAGTATTATTAAAGAAACAACGGTCTCATATATATATATATATACAGAGTGTCCATAAAGATCGTGTGCACTTTAAAAAATTTGTAAATTTATTTGTATTTGCGATAGAAATAATTTGTAAAAAGGATTAGAAACAATTAAATCTATATTTTTTAAGGCTTTATGGAAATTTTAAGTTTCCACATATCCTACATCATTAGCAATACAAAGGGTAATACGATATTTTACAGATCATGGAAAACATTTGCCAGCTGATTTACAGTAATGCCTGAAATCACATTAGTTATTTTAGCTTTAAAATCTTCTAATGGACTAAGCTCGGTTGCCTACCCAATTGTTTTCGCATATCCCCATAAAAATCTAATGGAGTCAAATCTGGCAAACGTGGAGGCCGATAAAATGGTTCACCCCTTCCAATCTACCTGTTAGGAAATTCCTGATTTAGAAATTGTCTAACACGCAGAGCAAAGTAACATTAAACTTTATAACATTTTTACAGATTATTTCTATCACAAATACAAATAAAGTTACAATTTTTAAAAATGTACATGGACTTTATGGACACCCTATATATTTATATATATATATATATATATATATATATATATATATATAGAGAGAGAGAGAGAGAGAGAGAGAGAGAGAAAGAGAGAGAGAGAGAGAGATTGTGTCGATTTATTTTTATAGTGATTCTTCCCAGTTGTCTAATCAGTTTCATGATGTTAAGATGTAATTCATCAAGTATTTCTCGGGGCCCTCTATATCAAAATCAGCCAACCAACACTCAACAAATTTTATTATAAATTTAGCAACATATTAAAGTGCATTTAACATTTAAAGCCCTATTTTGCATTTCTACCAATTTCCGGTCAATTTCCTTATATTGAAACTCTTGTTTTGCAAAACTTCCATAACTACAGCGGATAAATGTTTAATACTAAAAACAAGTACAACAGAGTCATTATTACCACAGATCTCCTGGCTTGTGAAAGGTAAATCCTGCAAATGATTTTGTGAACTACAAAACAAATGGTAGTCTGAAGAAGCAAGGTCGAGAGAGTAAAGTGGATGAGGAAATTTCAGAACAAAACTCTTCCATCTTCTATGATGTAATTTTTGAAATGTGAAGTCGTGCATTGTCCTGATGAAACATCACTTCTTTTCGTTTCACTAAAGCGTGTCTTTTTTTCTTCAAAGCTTGGTTCAAACGTTCTAATAGCCGACAGCAGACTTGAACATTAAGTGTTGCATGAGGTGGTAACAATTCAAAGCAAATTACTCCTTTGCAATCCCACCAAATAGAGAGAAGAAATTTTTTCTCATGAAGTTCCTTTCTCGGTTGTGGTTGGGACTTTTCCTCTTTACCAAGCCACTGTATACGACATTTAACATTACGATAGAAGATCAATTTTTCTTCACCAGTTACAAGTCTATCCAAAAAGGGTGAAATGAGTTCGCAAGAATGGAGCGAAGAACAGATGTCAACTCGGGATTTTCGGTTGCTTTCATGCAATTCATAAGGCACCCATTTTCAAGTTACTGAAGATGTGAGCAGTTGTATGGTTTGGACTAAGCTTTATTGCCAATTCTTCAACTTATAATGCGGGATTTTCTTCAAGTTCTTCCTCAAGAAGCTTATTATCGAATTCAACTGGATGATCTGTTCGATCTCCATCTTAAAGGCTGAAATCTCCATTTCTGAATTTTTCGAACCATCGTGTGCAAGCTGACTGAATGTTTCGAGCCGCTTCTTTTGCAGAGTTTCCTTTATTTGTATTCATAAAGCATTACGTACCTTAAATGCTCCTTAGATACCTCCATGTTAGAAGGGCTTTAATCAAAGTATTACTTATTTCTGTTAATTTGTCAAATAAGATTTAGTTAGTTTAAATGTATCCAAATACATAAAAATTATTTTTAATTTCATTTGATATTCTAAAATACTATTAAACCTTATTCAAATTTAATGAAGTTAAATTCGGGATGACCTGCTATATATATATATATATATATATATATATATATATATATATATATATACAAAGCATCACTCAATAAATCCCGGGCCTTACTAATAAAACAACTTCTAGGCAAAATTCGGCTTTATTTATTAGCATAGTCTCTTTCTAAGCTGAGACACTCATTCCACCGCTTCTCTAACAATTCATTCCTTTTTTTTGTAAAAAGATTTGTATTTGGCCCAGAAATACACCTCAGTTTCCGATATCACTTCTTCATTAGGGCCAAATATCTTTCCATGGATTATTTTTTTCAGGTCTGCAACCAGCTATTAGTTGCTGGAAAAAAGGGTGGATGCGAAAGCAATTTGAAGTGCAATTCATGTAGTTTTACCAGCGTTGCGATCGACGGTGTGTTGTCTTGGTGAAAGATCACTTTTTCATCTTCATTTGAGGCAGTTTTTTGACAATTTCTTCTTTCAAGCGCACAAATAATGCTTTACAATATTCGCTATTGATGGTTCTTCCTTTCTCAAGGTAATCAATTAACTAACTACCTTGCGCATCCCAAATTATGGAGGCCAAACATTTGCCTGCTGATGTCTGCCTCTTTGGTCGCTTTGAACGGTATTCACCTGAGCGTTCATCATCGTTTGTGTCTGTACGATCGCGTTTAAAGTCAGCATACCACCTCTTAACTGTTGTTAAACAGCTTCTGAATAACATTTATCAAGCTATTGCTTTGTTTGAACTGTATTTTCCCATCAGAAAATAATGTTTTATCAACACACGAAATACAGATTTTTCTATTGTTTTGAAAATGTGCAACAGTAGCTTCATTTAAATAATTGTAATTTGTAAACTAATAATCTGATTGGGTTCAAATTTTGTCATGTGCCCTTTGGAGGTTAGTACTTTATAAAAATCATATGGAATTTTTATTAGTAGCACCATTTATATGTCAGGCCCGGGGTTTATTGAGTGATGTGTTATATATATATATATATATTAGATGAATAAAGACAAAAGGAATACTTAACTTCTCTTAGACGACGTGCTTCGTCCTCTGATGACCTTTATCAAGGCAAATATAAGGATTTTATTCGCAACAAGTAATTAAAAACAAAAGTAAAAATGTTAGTTTTAAGGGACGTTTATAAATATTCATTGGGTTTAATAAAATAAGTTAAAATTATGGAAGACGAGAAGTGGCACAAATTCATGTCTAATGAACGAAAAGTAAGATAAAAGAATAAAGATGAATTATTAAAAGAATAAAGATGAATTATTAAAAATAAAGATGAATTACTAAAAATAAACAACGGTGAAAATATTTTCTCTTTAAAGTAAAATCTTTATTGTTGAATAAAAACTAAAAAGAAAAACAAAAAATGCAAAGCCATCTTTGGTTCTGATAATCAAAAAAGAAGTTCCTTCCTATGAATCAAAACTGTGTGCACAGACCCGATGGTAAACATTTCCGTCTATCTTGATGGCGTCATCTAACTGCCATTCTTCATCGTCATCGTTGAAAAACTGCGAAATTGCCTCATGACACCCGTGACACATCTTGAGAGAAAAAAGTTATAGTGGTTAGGTAAGTTGATTTTACATGTCAATTCGTTTTTCGAATTTTATATCGGGTGAGAATTGAACTCAAAAAACAAGATTCTATGACAATAACCCGATGCTGGGGAGCTATTGTTTTAGAAAAGTTACAGACTTCGTTATATTTCGTGATTCCGAAGCAATGATTTTTACAATGGTGAAGGATAATCCGGAGAAAACCATGACGATGAGTGAGGCGTATCCACTACGGATAGAACACATTACTATAATAATGATCCAAGATACAATCTTCCTAGGCGCCTAGGTATTTATTCATCTTTTACATATATATATATATATATATATATATATATATATATATATATATGTAAAATCATATCGCCCCAAGCAAGGCATTTTACTGCCACTGTTTTACTGGAGTTTACATAGAAGGAAAGTTATGAAAAAAAGTGACAGGTTATAGGGGGTTTCAGGAAGTGGGTAAGAAAAGGATGAGAATACTGGTGAGAGTGGAGTGGACGGACAAAAAAGTATAAGAGAGAAGATGTAGGTTAGTGAGATAGAAGATGACTCTTGACTTTACATTTAAATTCATCGAGATTGTAGCTGTCGGGGAAGCAAGTAAATGGAAAGGAATTCCACAGGCGGGAAGTGAGAGAAAAGAAACTTATAGAGTAGAATTTACGTTTACATTTAAAATATCTTAAAATGGCATGATGTATGGTCAGGTTTGTGAGAGAGTTAAAAGACATCGATCTCGATAAAGCTGCAACGACTGGGTTTCTTACCATTAAACCAAACTGAAATGCTCTTTCTAATATTTTTATAAGGATCAAGGATTTTTATATGGTAATCAAAAAGTAATGCATTCATTTTACGCAGATCCAAGGAGTACACTTTTACCGTTGGGTTAGAGTAAGTATTCACTTATTGAACATTGTTTGGTCATCATTGTCATCACTACTGGTCATACATTCTCGTTAACAATGAAGAAGAGCATCGTGAGAAGTTGCACCAGCAGAAGCAACGCGTTTGTTTTTCACTGAAACCCATTATCCACAGTTTAACTGTGTTCATATCTTATATTTGGTCATCGTAAACGTTCTGCAAGCGTTAATGAAGGCTAATGGATGTATTTCTTTTTCCACATTGAGGAATTTTTAAAAAAATATATTTTGTCCGTAATTTCAAGTCAGACTACCTTTTACGAGACTGACCCTCAGCTGTTACCACTAGCGAAATAAAAATTATGGGTGATTGACACCTCTGTTGCTAAACCACATACACCTGTCCCTGACACTGTGGGACAACATTAGGAAAACACGAGGCATTTCTTTCGGAGCAAAATTTGTATTCTGTGTAAATTTGCAAATGCTATTTTAGATATATACTAACCATAGCTTAGTGTGATGCAAGGATACAAAATATTTGAAATGAGACCCATTCTTTAGTTTATATTCAGACCTATACAACTCGGACGCGTCATAACACATTCAAAAAGTTGAATCACCCTCATTTTGCTTGCGTCCCACATGTAAGGCGAACGCTCCACTCAGAAACTTCGTTTCCAAGAATTACCATTTTGACTGGAGTAAACTCAATAGTGTCTCTTTAGACTGAACTTTTAAACTCTCAAGCTCAATTCACCCCGAGCAAGGTGATAATGCCCCTAAGATGCAATGAACTTCTTGGCGTGAAACTTTAGAAAAAAAAAAACAGCAACCTAATTATGAACACGAAACAACGTATAAATCTCTACTCCAGTTCGAAAAACCTCGAAAGTAGCGTGAACCGGGCAATAGACCAGCCTATTCACTGAATGAAAATAATTTACTATGAAGAGAAAAATAATAAATAATAAATTTCAGAGTTTGCGCGGATATTTTAGAAGTATAGAGTTGAATAAAATGAGAAAACTCTAGAGGAAACTTGAAAACCAAACCGAAAACAGGAAATAAGGAATAAACCTGTACTCTTGTTCAAAACTTGTGTTAACCGAACGATAGGCAAACATATCTCCTCATTTTGAAGGCAAACAATAAATAAATAGTAACTGTAATATGTTTTTGTCACAACGTCTGAAGAAGCTTACTATTGGCCATTTAACTCATGCAAAACGTGTCTTCAGTAATCTGACATATCCTGACATATACGTGTATTTACGTGGATTTATATGTGCAGCCTTACTTATCTGCCATTTCATATGCACACAGTCGAGCCATCCTCATTCCATTGGCATTCCATTTGTTAGAAGGAAGTTCTTTCCAAGACCGACTACTTTACGGAACAGACTCCAACGAGGATGCTTCCCCGACCGCTACAAGTTTAACCTGTTCAATCTACGATCAACCGTTACCTAATTTATATATGCTTCTAATCTGAAACTGGGAATAATTTTCCAGCTATTGTTCTTAAAGAGCAATTACATAATTTGCATAGGTGAATCAATACATCCGGGTCTGCGTTAGTCGTTCATCTCTTATATTATTTGTTCTCTCAAAAAGACCTGTTCTCAGGTTTGAGTCAGTCAAGTTCAAACATTTAAGAAATTTAACGCAACCCTGCAGAGGACACAAGGAGAACACCAACTTACTTCAATTTCATTACAGTACTAATTATCTAAGTATACTAAGAATTCCGCAATCGTAAAAGATCATTTTTTTAATAGAATTCCTATTTATAGAATTGCGTAGTGTCAAATGATTTAAATTTGTCGAGAGAGATGACTATGTGAATATTTTTAATCATATCACCCCGAGCAAGGCGGTAACGCCACTGATGCGCAAGGGGCTACGTAACAGTGAAAAGATTGGAAAAGAGAAAGCCGGAAACCACATCCTAAACAGGGAACAAGGGATGAGCCTCTTCACCTGTTCAATAGACGTGGGTGGAGTGTTAACCGGGCGATAGTTCAGTCTATCTACTCCAATTGAAAAGAAAAAAAAAAGAAAAAATAAATGAGTAAAAAGATTGGAAAAGAGAAAGCCGGAAACAACATCCTAAACAGGGAACAAAGAATGAGCCTCTTCACCTGTTGAATAGACGTAGGTGGAGTGTGAACAGGGCGATAGTCCAGTCTATCTACTCCAAATGAAAAAAAAAAAGTAAAAACATTGGAAAAGAGAAAGACGGAAACCATATCCTAAACAGGGAACAAGGGATGAGCCTCTTCACCTGTTACAGCGTAAAAAGGCGAGAAATCAATATGTATTACTTACATCAATAATGCTGGTTGCAAGCAAACCAGACTTTGTGGACACACATTTTGACGATACCAGTTTATCATTCTTAGTGGTAAACAAAACCGGAACAGCTTAAAAAAAAATCAGACAATCCAAAGGTAACCAAAGCATTCAAGAGATTTCGATATATTCCGTATATATATATATGTTATAAATTATAGTTTAGAAAATATACAAATTAAAATTTATTACAAAAGCGTACATTTTGTTTCGACACCGAAATATATATATATATATATATATATATATATATAAGTTCTACAAGCGAAAATTACAAGAGAGAAAAACAATTAGCATAGAACATACGGTTATATCATGGTTATTTCAAGTGTAAAATGACAAGACCTTGCCACCAATCCAGTACTGCGCTTAAATTCACATAATCTAAGTACCAAAAACCAAAGCTCATCAGAACAATTACCATGGAAATATTTATAGCAAATGTATAGACGAGCTACGTTATGATGGTTAGAAAGTGACTGAAGCCGAAATGCCAGGTCACGTCCAATAACTTTGCAGATTCTTCTTTGGATTTTAACAAAAATCTCTAAATACATAACAGAAGCACTGGATTAGATGTGACAGCAAAATTCATCAAATAGAAGAATAGCAGACTTATAGATACTGGCAAAAAATTGTCGAGCACGACACAGAGTACAAACGTTCTTAGCAACCGTCCTAACAACTGATTCAATATATTTCCACTTCCTGTCTACGGAAAACGTTAGTCCAAGAAAACCCAAGGGGTCTCTTTCTTAAAGTTTAGCATCATCCTTGAGGAAGGAAGTCTAAATGTTCTCTCAGACAATTAATATGAGAATAATTTCATTTTAGTGGCGTTAATCTTAAGCTAATTGTTGTGCTGATTAACAAGAGAGTTTTTTAGAACAGTTGTCAGTTTATACCTCATCAAACTTGTCGCAACTCAGGTCGAAATCTCTTGAATGTCACCCAGACTGACAAACACTTGGAGAAGGCCAAAGAACACAACTAGTACTGCGGAAACGTTGTGATGATAACAACAAATAATGTAAATATGGCCATTGATATTTTGTTGAAACGCCGCCCACCAAAATATTAAGAATGTAAATCATGCAGAAACAAACATCAATTTATTATCAGAATTTTTTTATGACATCGATTCGAAAATAAAGTATGTTACTTCTTACAAAAAAAAAAAAAAAGAACGAATTACCATCAGAGATGAGGAAGTCTTCTACAGTTCCATAATATAATCGGCAGGGTTTGTAAACGCGGCGGCGAACACTGTTGAGTTTAAAGTGCATGTCCAAATGTTTGTCAATGTCTCCGGATTTAAATCGGCTACCACAGTTGGAACACTGTTTGTCTCTGTACATGACATCCACAAGATGCTGATTAAACCTGAAATGGAATTTAAAAAAATAAAAACAATTCTTTCAAGCAGTAGAAATCTGTAAAGATCTGTTCAGACAAAAATATTAGAAAATTGCATTCGACTGATCAGCCGTTTCATAAAGTGGAGTAATTATTAAAATTGTAGTGGATAAGAAATCAACTAAAATCAACTCTCTTCTTCACTTTTTCAAAAATTCACAACGATTTGTGAAATCCTGGTTTTTCCCAAATAGAAAAAGGATTAACGATGTGCTTAAAGAAAAAGTAGAAACCAGATTTCGCAAGTTTGTGTAAAAATGATTTTGCAAGACCAAAAAGGACTTCGCAAGTAAGTTAAAAAAATCCAGATAAAAATAAAAGGACTTCATCAGCGTGAATCAGTCGAAGAGTCAGATGAGAGCCGCGAGACGAAGTATCTCAAATGTAACTTCAACTTCAAATCGACCCGGAGATAAGGTCAAGTCTCACCTTGTTCTCTTTCTTCTTATCTCTTTCAACAATTACTACTACGAATATTTTGTACCAACTCTAACTTTAACTTCTTAATAATGTTTCTAATTGTACATTAACTTCTACAACTCATTCTTTCCATTTAATAAATTTCTATTTTAACATTCGAAATGTATATTTTATTATTTCACTCTTCTACACTACTCCACACATTCCAACTGACAATCAACCTTCTGATGATGAAAAAACCTGATTATAATTCTGGATAAAACTTGTAAGCAGTAAAGAGTTCGGTTAAGTCTGACACAAGGCAGAATCAAAGAAACATTAACCAGCTCCCTATGCTACAAAATTATGGCTATGTGCTCAAGATTTTGAAATCAACCGAGGGGATTTACAGATAAGGAAATATTTCCGAACAAATCAGAAATTGCCTTCGCGATTTTGATTTTAAATATTTTATTATTTAAAGTTAAAAAAGAAATAATTTGTTTTTCTTTTTTTAATTGTTTCACTCCAAGAAATGCAGTAAAGCACTAAGACTGAAGGGGACAATTGAATGTTCTGACATGAGCAAAGACAACCTATTAAGGAGAGAAAATAATAAAAGAATAGTAATTAAGAAGACAGAAGACAACGAATGGCGTTATATTTAGACCAGTAAACAGGCGTATTAGATTTGAAAAGTATTTTCATATTCTCCGTAAAGTTATTTTAAAATGAAATCTTTGCAGATATTTCTTTCATCTTATATATGTTGCTTCTTTATACCCAGTAATAGTAGTTACACATGTACGAGCTATTTTTCATCATTCTGAAGTCGGTCGAAGAAAAATAGTTGGGCTTTAATATTCTATTTTTCTTTCCACTGGAGTAAAATTGTGCCAACACAAACTTTTTTAATTATTTTGGCTTGGAAATTCAAATTGAAAAGCAAATAGAAAATTATGCAGTGTAGTCATAGTCAGGATTTACATTTTCAATTACATTTTACTCTTGTAAATAAAATGTATCTTCTGTAACATGTAATTTCAAGTTGTTCTTTTGTGGACGTAAAATTCTTTTGATCCCAAAAATGAGTTACAAGGGAGAAAAACTTGTGAAACACTGCTTCAGTACACACGGACCGACATCTATGTTGGAAGCAACTGCGAATCGCAATGAACAAAGGATAAAGCTTGGTTATAAATTCGAAGAAGGATAGAGTGTACGATAACAGACACCTGAAGAAGTTCAGGGGTACAACGATCGAAACGTTGAGTGTATAACAGCCAAGATGAGCGGGCTGATCTGAATAGCAAAGCATCTAATCTTGACATATTAGTTTAATACATTCAACCAGAGATAGTTATACTTATTTTATGCTCATTAAGAAGCTTATATTTGACTTACACTTTTAGATGTTCTTTGTTGATTTGAGGAAGCACACTGTTATGTTTATCCTTCTGGTTCGCAGCATTTTCCCAGTTGATCATCCCAGAGCATTCCGCATGTAGGGGGCTCGTAAAGAGCCGATTAAAATTTGCCTTTCATAAAAGAATAAAAATTAAACACCACAGGAATTAATAATGGATAAATGTATACTTAGCGATTAGTAAGAAAGTCTAATAATAATAATAATAATAATAATAATAATAATAATAATACCAGTGATAGTGGGTGCACTTGGAATGATAAAAAATGGAACAAAAAACACATTGAAAGAATCCCTGGAAACCCCAGCTTAAGAGATATACAAAAGTTGTCTTGTTGAGTACAGCCCACAAACTAAGAAGAACTTTTTCTATGTAACGCTAGGGGTGTTAGGGAGATATAAAAACATGAAATTAAGCCATAACACCACACCACGACCTGCCTTAGGTCTTCCTACAGACTTGGTAGGTAGTGCGACTATAGCAGAAATAGAATTATAATAAATAATAATAATAATAATAATAATTATTATTATTATTATTCAAGTTACATTTTGAACCCTCCATTTGAATGGAAAAGATTATACTCATTAAGTAATACTGGTAGAAATAAAACCTTAAAGAATTTTTTTAAAAAGTGTTCTCATAATTACAACCCACACCTTACGAAGGACTTTATCTATGTAAAATGTGTGTGATATTAGTTTTTTTTTTTGTTTGTTTATTTTTTTTTTTTTTCCAAAAATCCTCAGTAAAAACGTCATGACGCCTTTTCTAACCTTAGGTCTCTGGTTGGAAAAAAATTAGTCCACACCAGAAATAAAAAAATGAAATAATAATGATAACAATATCAGGGCAAGTGAAAAATTATCCGAAATGTCGTCATATATCTAGGTTTGTCTCGCTGATGCGTGCTTATAGTTGGTATTTTATGGTCACGGAATCGAAGTTTGAGTTTGATCGCGCAATTTTTCTCGCTACGGTTAAAGATTAAATATCGCCGCTCACTGAAACCAGCTGTTGTATTCTGGTACGTGTGCATGTCTTTTAGTCTACCAACTAATGCGTCTGCTTACATTGATATCTTGGTCAGCCTAATACGTTTTCGTGAATTGATATCAGTTGTTCTTTACCTGTAAGCAGGATCGTCGATTAGCTGAATCTGTACGTTCACTCGTTCCATTTCGATTTTCATTCCCAAAGGTTGAAATATTTTGGAGATCTAATATCGATAGGAAAAGAATAACAATTACTTACTTTAAAAGGCATTTGTGAATAAAATGTATACCTGTTTATAGTTCTGGGTTTGTCCGGGCAGCTGCGGTTTAATTAGCACTCCACAGAGGGCTACTTTGCCAAACAAAATGTTGTCAAGCAAGTTAAATTTGAAATTCTTAGTTCTGTAGTCATATCCTTCTATGGAAACACCTTCACTTTGTACAAATTATTAGAAAAAAACTGTTTAGTTTACCTTCTTTCACTATACATTCAGTTTTAGACCCACTGGATTGAGAAGGTATAATCAATTTCTATTTTTTCTCATATAAGGTCATTTGCAGTGATGTGCAGTAATATGAATCTTATTTTCGGTGTGTATAATAAAATGTGTTTGGCCTTGAAAAACATTGCGTCATCCGTGATTGCATCAGATTTTTATCACACCCAGACACTAATGTCTCGACTGCCAATTAGTTGTCCTACGGCCATTGTTTTTGATGGACGTTACTCCAAGGTAGCGTACGAAAGTTTTAACGCCGCACGAGCACACTGACAAGCCTTACAGAGAGATCATGCATATTATTGGTATTAGCCTTTCAACTATCAGTTGTGTCATCAAGGCGAAGTAACAAACTGAATTCACTAGTTCAAAACGTGAAAGAAAAGGCGGTCGAAAGAGAAAACAACAGTAAGAGACGACGTATACATGATCAGGGAAAGTGTGAAAGATCATCGGAGGATATTATTCGTTTTGTTTCAATTCATTTGCACAAAGGTGTAAAACAATCTTGACTGAAATTGAGAGCTAGGCTACTGCAATTTCATTTATACAGAACTAATATATAAAATACTATATTTTGAATGGATTTCATATACAGTAAAATGGGAAGTAATATTTATAAATGATGTAGTGATAAACGTTAAAATACTCGTAATAGTAGTTGTGCATATGTGCGTGTGTGTGTGTGTGTGTGTGTGTGTGTGTGTGTGTGTGTGTGCGTGCGTGTCTGTGTGTGCGTGTTTTGTGTGTGTGTGTGAGAAAGAGTTTATCTGGGCGTGCGCGTGTATAAGAAAGAGAGAGAGAGAGAGTGAGAGAGACAGAAAGAAAGAGACAGAGACTTGATGTTGAGTGGATACTAGTTTATTAAAACACGTTATTATACAAGAAAGCTAAGCCTATAATGTCTAAGTTAATTTATTGTTGCTATATATTTTTCTTTTTCTTTTTTTTTTCTTAATCTCTTCATCCCAAGCAAAGCAACAAAACCGTAAGATGAACGGTGAAGGGGTTATTGAATGAGAAATAATATAAGAAAGAAAAGCTTTATTAAGGACCGAAAACAATAAAAGAATAGAAATTAAGCAGATAGAACAACGATTGAAATTGCATTAAAATTTTTGAGAATCAAATTGGAAAACAAGAAGTAGGAAAAGAGTTTCACAGGCGAGAAGTGCGAGAAAAAATGGTTAGCTTACAGTTACGAAGCCATACAAGACAGAGAATTCACAAATAGAACATGGGTGAACCCCGACGTACGTGATGTAAAGTGAATTTATGACTGAAATTGGTAAAGACGTGATCAACATACATAGGTAGCATTATTATAAAAGAAAAAAATCACCGTTGATGTCCGAGCTCAGGCAAAAATGGCGGATGATAATTGTCATGAAAGGCAAGACGAAGAACTAAACAGTAACTTTCTTGACCCACTCAACTGTATAACACTGTACTAAATTTATCGAAGCACATTGAATATTAATATAAAATTAGTGCAGCATGCATAGATAGATAGATAGATAGATAGATAGATAGATAGATAGATAGATAGATAGATAGATAGATAGAAGAGAAATGAAATGGCTAAAATAGATAGATAATTTTCTAAGCACCGCTTAGATGTGACACAAGGCTGAATGTATGAAACACCCAGTGAGGATCGAACTCACTACTCAGTTGTCATAGATTCTAGCAAGACAATCTTGCTGACCATTACAACAAGCCAAGGTGCCCAACAGATCGATAGATACTTGATTTTCTAAGCGCCTCTTAGATGTGGCACAAGGCTGAAAGTTTGGGCCACACAATGAGAATCGAACTCACTACTCAAATGTAACAGGTTTTAGCGAGACAAGCTTGCTAACCATTACACGACGGCAAGGTGCCCAATAGATAGATAGATAGATAGATAGATAGATAGATAGATAGATAGATGCCCCTTTTAGATAGATAGATAGATAGATAGATAGATAGATAGATAGATGCCCCTTTAGATAGATAGATAGATAGATAGATAGATATATAGATAGATAGATAGATAGATAGGTGCCCCTTTTAGATAGATAGATAGATAGATAGATAGATAGATAGATAGATAGATAGATAGAAGTGAAATGAAATGACTGAAATACATACATACATACATACATACATACATACTTACCGTTTTGTATTGATCCTACGGATGTATTCATTAATGGCTTATTACTGCTTCGTACCATCTGATAAGGCAAACTGGTAAATCTACGAAATTTCGATTCTTTAGGCATGGTATATGTTGACTGGAAAACGATTTCTTCGCCTCTTTCAAATCAATAAAGAAAATTTTTATGATTGGTTGAAATGTTTTAGATTATTAATATATTTTTATTTATTTCAAAAATGCATTCTGAAAGAAATATCTATTATTATGAATATCATCAGTATTCAAGATTTTAACTCTATTTTTCTTTTCAGTATATACAACTGTGGGTATGCGTTGTGGTGTTTGGAATGAAAAATCGGAGGGTCGATTTCGAATTCCAATCACTTACGCGTAAATACCCTTAGGAAAGGTATTAATTCATCTATTCTCCCTCCAGCTATGGGTTGAATAGCAGGATATATTGGATTCTATAGCCTTGATTGGCAACCGATATACTGCGGAAAGTAATGGCAACTTCCTACAGAAATTTTTCTGCTTAGTCAGTCATGTCTCTTTCGAGACATGATCACCCAAACCAGTGTTACTCATGGCAATTAATTGACTGATTGATGTACTATTGTATTATATCAATTAGATGTAGCCATTTTTATTGATGTAGGCTGTCAAATAAAAATTTGTATCGAGATAGGTTGTAAGTATAATAACTATAGACTTTTCTGTCATGATTTCTTTTTAAATGAAGGGAAAAATCGTAAGGGAGTTATATAAACAAATGTTTAGCGGCACAAAATTGGTATATTATTTTAAAAACAAAGTATTTATTGTTAGTCGCTAAGGCTCTTTCGTCCAACATCTCATCTGGAGAAAAATCCTTGGAAATGAATTAAACGAAAAAGAACGGTAACAACGAAAATGATAAGCAAAATGGAGGGCTCGTTCCAATAATCATTTAAAGATTTTGAAATCAGTCTCTATAGTATTACGGAAATCTTTTCTGCCAGCAGAAGAATTTTGTAAAGTCTCTGAATTTGTTATGAGATATTTTAATTTAACTGTCCCTAGATAATTATTTGCACGTGAATTCCCCTCCCCTTGTTATAAGTTTAAACATTTATTTTATCGTGTTTCCATCTTTTTTGCCATTCATTTTCGTTGTTGCTGTTCTTTTCGTTTAATTCAATTTTCAAAGATTTTTCTCCTGATGAGTTATTGGATAAAACGGCCTTAGAGACTAACAATAAATTCCTGCTTTTAGAATAATATATATAAATATATAATTGAACATCGAAGGCAACACCCAGCAATAAGTCTGATTCATGCATATACTACGCAATCGGCAGGTCTGAGTTACTAAATTTTGGATACTCTGAAAGAAAGAAAATTTATTTGTGATGACTAACAACGCTTGTCCACGTAGTTGTAATATCTTTTTCAGTACCATGCATATCGGTATCTGTCCTTTTATTTTACCCATAGCTGGTAGAAGCAACGGATTAACACTTTTCCCAAGGATATTTGCGCAGACTTGGTTGGTAACCAGTCTACTGCAGAAATTAATGGCAGCTTACTGCGGGAAAGTTAGTCATGTTTTTTTTCGAGATATGATCGCCTAAACGTGTATCGCGTATGGCACGAAACTGACTGATTGATATATCGGTATGGAAAGTATATCATTTTTCAAGTAGCAGATAAAAATAAACGCAATATATGTGGGGTTTTTTTAATCGATTAGTTAAAAAATCGATTTTACCCCAAGAAAGGCAGTAAAGCCACTGAGACACATGGAGTTCCTGGGTGTGGAAGAATTAGAAAAAAGAAACAATACTAAGAAGCAAGAACATCTCCTTAGCATTGTTTCTGTTTTCTAATTTATAATCTAAAAAACAGTAATGAAAGCACATTAGACAGAGATTGACATTGCATTCAGAAATGAGTTCCACAGTGAATAAGTGCAACAAAAGAAACTGTTAGCATAGAATTTACCATTGCATCTAAGCAACTCAATTGTAAACTGATCAGACCTTGTCACCAGTGTAGTACTGCGCTTAAATTCAACGTGACTAGTTACCATAGCGTAGATTTCATCTGAACAATTACCATGAAAGTATTTCTGGAAAAAATGTCACACAGACAACCTTCTGGCGGTGGAAAAGAAACTGAAGTCAAGCCAACTGATCAGGACCAAGAATATTGCTTTAGTTTTAATCAGGGAGGTTTCGGTAAATATTAGGAGAACCGGACTAAATGTGGCAGCAATTTTCTAAGCATGGACGAACGGTAAACTTATAAAGTAAGATAAATTCTGGAGAGAAAAAAATGTTTAGCGCAACACAGTGAACCAGCTTTCTTAGCAGCTGGCCTAGCAATGAATTAAATATCGGCTTTCTACTTCATGTCAGTCAAGAACGTTAACTCGAGAAGGCGCAACTCTCTTGGGGTTGCTAATGGAGGACAGATAGGGTTCTCTCAGATGATTAATAAAGATCGGTTTAGTTATAGAGGCGTTAAAATTAAGCCCTAGTTAATAACATACTGAAGGTCGTTTTGAATATCAGCTGCTATTTTGACCTTATCAAGCTGATCTAAGTAACAATCAAAACTGGAGTAAACAGTTGTACCATCAGTGATAATACCAAGTTGAGAGCTGATCATTAATGAAAATTAAAAACAAAATATGACCGAAGACGCAGCTGGGTGGGGGACACCTGCATTCGTACGAAAGGAACTGGAAGTGTGGCCGTTCAGGATAACTTCCATTTCACAGTTTGATAAGAAAGACTTATATCAGTTTTAAAAAATTCAGGAGACACCGTAACTTTTCAGCTATCGGAGAAGATCTAGACGCCAAACCTTGTTGAAAGCTCTCAAGATGAAAAAGTTATAAAAAAAAAGGAAATTTTCAAATAGCATCAAATGGAATAAATAAATCAGTTTTACCTTTTTCCCTCTGGTTCTAAAAAAAATTACCTTGGTTTCAAGTGCATTTATAAATAAATGCAAATGCTGTATATATATGTATATATATAGATAGTTATATACGCATATACAAAACTTGTATTAAAGCTACTAAAATTTTGAGGACTAAACACTGTGTCTTTGTGATGTCATCATTCGTTAATAATGTAACAAATTTATTGTAACGTCAGAAAATATCATATTCAGCTCATTTAAATCAGGACTCTTTTTCATTTAATTTGACATATTTAGTTAACAATGAGGGATTAGCAAGAGTGATTTACGATGAAATTCCTTCAACCGAGTCGGTAATGCTTGTTACGAAGAAACAACTAATTCGCTATGAGCAAAATAAAATAAAATATTCCCAGTAACTTCACCATAAATAAAGTCTCGCAAAATAATCATATTATAATTGTGCTTGACATCCACCTTTGGTTCACACGACCTTTACCTCATAAAGGACTATTCCTTATTGATCACGTGGAAAGAGAAAATACATATCAGAGACGTTACTTGGTTTCGGTGAAAGAAAGAAAGAAAGAAAGAAAGAAATATAGATAGATATAAGCGTTTAATCTCTCCTGCTAATACCGCTTAAATAATGGGCGTTTTGATCGAGTGAAAAGACAAAAGAAATGTCAAAGACGCTACTTGGTTTCAGTGAGAAAATGAAAGAAATAAGGGAAAAAACCTCTGTTTCAGGGAAATGGAAAAGTTATAAATTTCAAAACTTTATTTCTGCCACCTAATTTAAAATAGCGAGCAGCATTCATATTTATGATTGTTATTCCAATATTTCAGTAAAGTTGTTAAACGCAAATATTTAACGATGCGACAGTGGAATTTCTGCCGATGTTTTATTGTTGTAAAGCCTGCTATAAGTTTATTCAGTCATTAACTGAAAAATTAAGATTCATCCGACTTTTCAAATAGGAAAATCTGTGAAAATTTCACGGGTTACAACTAGGTATACATAATAATTTATATACTTAATATATCGGTCGATAGTTTATATCTATCTATCTCACTCTCTCTCTCTCTCTCTCTCTCTCTATATATATATATATATATGTGTGTGTGTGTGTGTGTGTGTGTGTGTGTGTGTGTGATAATATATGTCTTGAGTTGTGATAAGCATGAAGGTTTCGTGAGGACAACGTTATGATGTTCTCACTTGTCTGGGCTGGTTTGCGAATTCGCATGAACCTGCTCCGTTAAAGCGACAGGCCCTTTGTGGCTATATAAATATATATATATATTATGATCTCTTTACGTTTGAGCTCTCTTGAGAAGAACATTTTAAAAACAGTTTCCACTTCTGTTATATGCGTGATTCTTCCGAAATGAATTGAGTTCTTTCGGTGACTGGCGTGTGTATACACTGCTTATATACAACACGTTAAAATTTCCCTTCTCCGATTCCATACGCCTATGGTTTAGTAGGTAAAGACTCCGACTGACACCAAATCGGTCAAGTTTCGGTACTGGCCAGAAGCAAGTCTACTTTCGAGACATGATCGCCTAAAAGTGTATCAGATATGGCGATTAACTATCTTACAAACATTTAAATACCTAAGAAGTCTTTTAACTGAGGACGGAAAGATGTGACACAGAAATCCGGACAAGCATTAGGATAGGGTAAGCTTATAAAAATTAAGATTCATGAAACAGGAAAATTCCGATAAAAACAAAGAAAAAATACTTAATTTTTATGTAATATCTAATCTCTCATATGTCAGTGAATGCTAGACAATCTTTTCACAGGGGAACAATACACTTGAGGCAACAGAAATATGGTTCTACAGAAGGATGCTGAGAATGCTATAGACGGTCTGCAATGATGAATATCTAAAAAGAGAAAATGCGAATAATAACTGCTTAATATCAGAAAGATATAATTGAAATTTCTAGTGCATATAATGAAGAGAGAGGGCTTCGAAAGTTTTATACTCAAAAGGCATATTGATGGCAAGAAAGTCAGATGAAAACAGCTTATGATCTACATAAGGAGCTTGTGTAAAAGTGTTGCAGAACAGGTTTTAAAAGAGATAGCAAAAGACAAATTTTACTGTGAGCTATAAAGGAAAGAAAATTGTGGATGGATGTGATCGCCAATGTCCTAAAGGGGCGAGGCCAGAAAAGAAGAAGAAGAAGAAGAAGAAGAAGAAGAAAGGCGAAACCTGGAATTCAGTAATGAAATTCTCACATCTTTTCTGTCTTATTGATTCATACAGTTTCTTTTGCCGATCTCATAAGCTGACAATGTATAAATGATTATTTTATTCGCAACAGAATTAATATAATGTATGAGTATCTTCCGTGGTATGATAGCTGACAAGATTGAGTCAATATTGCCTACCTACCCGTGGTAAGTGTAATCTACCCTATCAATCTGTTAAGTGTTATACGTGATATATGTTTGGGCGATCAAGTCTCGAAAGGGACAGGACTGACTGGGAAGATGATTTTCTCGCAGTAGATTGCCATTACTTTCTAAGGCAGACTGATTGCCAAGCAAGACTAGAGAACCCAATCTGCCCTACTATTTAATTCTTATCTGAAGAGAGAAGAGGTGGATTCATACATTTCCAATGATTATTTGTGCGTTAGTGAATGCAAAGAATTTCACTGGAATTCGAACTCGGCTCTCCGATTTCTCGTTGCGAGCCGATGTATACTGCCCCACAATGCACACCCGAATCTATTCTATACTCATTTCAAATACATTGATTTTATCCTTACGTTTTAATTCGTGATTTCAATCCTTTCGAGATAGCCAATTACCACGCCCTTATGCCAAATTAAGCTTAATGCGGCTTATTGTAGAGCTGTGTTTTTATATACTAACATTTATCAAGTACAAGGCTCCTGAATCACTCAAGGTAGTGAGTTAATGTTAAAATGGTTATGATGAATGAAATGTGCGATGAGTGTACGAGAAGGCGCTTAGAATTAAAGTTTATGAGTATAAGGTGGATAGATATTAACTGACATTTGACTTTGATAAGTTACAACGGTAGTGTTCCAGGAAGCATCCACTTGGGAGTCAATTCCTCATATAGGTCATGATATTGCATCATGTTTGATTCTAACTGTTCCACTTTTCTATCCTTGTGTCAGCCTAAGCAAAACTGAGCCGATATCTAACTATCCAAAAATAAATGGGGAAAAGACTCGCCAACTGAGCAACCAGGTAGAAAACGAAGACCTCTCGGAACTCTGTCTTCTACTCTTATCATTAAACCGAAAATTACAAGTGCAACCAATGATTGCTTATTGTTGCAGTTGTCATGACAACGTTGATATAGGTGTCACCAAACTGAGGAAATCTATAAACTCGTTCGGTTGTCATATACGATTCTTCAGAGTCCATATTGAAGCTGACCATTTCTGACCCCGTCACCAATGCGTGACAGACACGAAGCGGATCCTGTCTCCTGGAAGCGATGACCGTTCATAACGGAACGTTTATCAGCGGTCAACCCGACTGACCTGCGCTCACTTTGGCTGAATGAGACGATCATCTAATCTTGGAATTAATCTCAGCAGTAATTATTCGACTCCGTCATGCGAAACACTGACCATCTTTCTCTTCACCCGTGCTCCAAACTACAATAGCGCTTAATTCTATTTCCTTACTTAACACTTCTGTTTACTATGAACAAACACACGTAAACAACGAGATTATGACGTCGTAGCTGCTTCTGTATATCTATTGGCCGGGCGGATGCATAATAACTCGGGCCCCAGCGACGCCTTTATTTGTCGGAGTTTTTCAATTTTATGAACTGGTGCAGGGAAGGAGGTGTCGTGGACTCAGCGAGGGGCTCGACCCCTTATCTTTTGTTGCGATCTGGATGCCACCGACTTTTATGGAAGCTCGTGCACACAATCATAGCCCGACAAGTGAACAGTCAGACTCGTGGCTCCACCGAAGTCAATGGGAAGCAGTGACAATCATTTCAAATTATTGATGGGAAATCGTCTTTCTTACAAACACATCTCCTTCCACATTTCATATCAGTCCCGTATACACATATAAATGCAATATATATATAAACCCTTCAAGGCAATTATACACACACACATACACACAGAGACGCGCGCGCAGAAACATATATGTGTGTGTGTGTTTGTGTGTGTATATATGTGCGTGTATGTGTGTGCGTGTGTGTAATTACTCGTGTGAATATGTCTATATTTGTCCTATTCTCTTTCTCCAATGCTCTCCGCTTTACTCTTCATCGCTTTCTCAGACGGAATCTTTCAATCACGCTCCAAACACATTCTCAGCATAGATCTTCATAGAATAATAGACGATATTGTTTCCCTACACTCCACATACATTCACACAAGCGCGCGCACACACACACACATATATATATATATATATATATATATATATATATATATATATTTCATTGTAAACTACAACGGAGAAATTTAAAATTCTAAAACAACTATAACAGAGTGTGTTCGTGCGTGTTTTTAAAAGTCACCATATCATTGGAATGCAGATTTTATCACACCTACAATAAGTTGTCTGCAATTTACCTCTGAAGATAATCCTAGTAAAGGTCGAAAGTACATAAGATTAAAAAAAAACACTACGGCGCCTTCCTTGATGAATTTAATCTCAACATCAAAAAACTGATTAGACAACTGGAAATGAACAGTTTAAAAATAAGTAGACAAAATATGTCTCTATTAATAAAATAAAACACGTTTGTATGAAGATAAGCTGCCTATATATATATATATATATATATATATATATATATATATATATATATATTTAGTATATCGAGGCAGCAAGTAATTTTCTAAACATATGCTGTTAAATATAAGAGACAATGAATGTCTATTATATTTAATTATGAACCGTTCTAAACGTCGTATTTTTGCGTCGTATTATATATATATAACAAATAAGGCTTCCATTTAACTTTATTCATATACATATGTCTTAATTCAAATATATATATAGTGTATTGATGCAGTAGATTATTATTTACACATATATTGTTAAATACATATATTGTTAAATATAACAGACAATGAATGTCTATTATGCTTCATCATGAGCCGTTCTAAATGTGGTGTTTTAGCTTTTATTTATGGTAAAAATATAGACAAAAATTGTCCAACATTTGGATATTTTTATTACGCTTCTTGATCTAAACTTTCGGCTTCCATGAGACATCTCCAGAACGGTTGTAAGGTCACTAGCACAAAGATATTCAGCATCAAAAATTATATTCTGCTATGTTGACATAGAAGATTGATATGCGATGCCAACGGTCACGGAATAGCAGACGCAGGTCGTAAATTTGTGATGCAGTTCTATGACATTATACCACGTGAGAAACTGAAACATTAATACCAGAACCATATGTCTAGATGCATTGTAATGCGTGTGACTAGTTTGAAGTGTAATTTTATTGAGTGTGGGTTACTTTGTTTTAATGTAGATAACCTCCAATATCTGAAGATTCTTTTTAGTACATGTATGTGTGATTATTGTAGTGTTACTGACTAATATATGTCTAATATTACGTGCATGGCCATGTATTCCAAGAAATGTTGTTTAACAGAACTAAGATCAGAAAGGTTACAGGTAAGTCTACTGGAAAGTGTAGTTGTAGTAAAACTAATATATTTAGTGTGTTTATGATTAGTATCAGAGTGAGCATGTAAATTGATACACTACATTGGCTAATTTTTGCAGAGTATTTAGTTGTGTGATCGTAGATTTATTAGATACTATGAGGTTAACTGCTTTAAATTTTTTGTAATATATGATGAGCTTAATTTGTTTATTATTATTATTAATAGTTTTAACATTTCTATTATGTTTTGAGTGATGTTTCATCATGTTTGTAATTATTATGCATTTGGTTACAATAGTGTAGGTTAATAATGTTATGTTTATTTGACGTAGACTATTATTATTATTATCAATCTTGTTAGGTTTTTTTTAAGTTTATTGAGATACATTTTTTAGTTAGTTTCCTATACAGAGAAGAATTAAATTTGTGTGCTGAAATCAATAAATACATCAGGAAATGGAATTTTACCATTAATATTAAGTTATAATGTAAATTTGAGAACGAAGTGACTTTCAGATTTGTTTTTAAGTTGTGTAATCAAAGTACGACACAGGGACTTGATAGAGATGTCCGACAACCTCGACATTTTCGGAAAAAACGTTAGGATAATCAAGAATTGACAGCAAACCGCTTGTGTACGGATAGAAAGTGAACACAGCTGGTATGCAAAAATAGAAAGGGGCGTAAGACAAGGATGTGTTTCCTCACCGGATCTTTTCAACCTGTACAGCGAAGCAATTATGGGAAAAATAAAAGCCTTGCGGGAATTCGTCATTGGTGGCTAGAATCACAACAATATCGGATACGCGGATGATACGGTGATGATAGCAGACACGGAAAGGAAAATGCAGAAAGTAGCAAAAAAAAACTGAGAAAAAAAAACTGAGCAAAACTTAAAGAAAACTGAATGCATGGTCATCAGCAAAAAGAGGATCCCAATATGTAAAAGTCGGAGAAACTAAAATAAAACAAATAAAAAAATTCAAATAGGTGGGAAGTGTTTTGACAGAGAATGGAAAGTGCGACATGGGCTCCAAAGACGCATTGGCATGGCCAAAGACGCATTTCAGAAGCTAATCAAAGTACTGAAATATAGACAAATCTCATTAGGAACAAAGAAAAGAGTGCTGGATTGTTGTGATATCTTTCCTTCTGTATGGAAATGAATGTTCGACGATCTCATTATGGATGAAGGAGAGGATTGAAGCAGCAGTTTAGTTTATTGAAATGTTTTTTTAAGTTAGGAGGGGCATTAAATGTTATTGACTTTTCGAAATTTTTAAAATTAAATACGCTCATAAATATTAATTAGATCAGTTAATCATAGAATGATACCAGTTTTTCTTCTGTTGCAGTAGTGAGAATAGAAATTTGTAAGGACATTCTTATTGGAAGATTTCCTGCAAAGCTCCAACTGAAGGTCATTACTAGTTTTATGAAGCGTGATATCTAGGCAGAAGGAAAGTGTTGTTAGTTTCAGTTTCAAAAGTAAAATCTGTTGTGGGTTAGAAAAACGTTTATAATTTTATCGTTTTGCTATTTATTGAGCATCATTAGAACAGTTTTGGGAAAAATGATTTCCACGAAAACTTCCATTACTAAATAAATAAACAGATTAAATTCATAAAGAGTTGTTCGTACTTGTTATTTATGTTATTATCAGCCATGGCTAAATATATATTTTATGAGAAAAATTTTCTTGGTTTTCTTACTCTGGAAGTTAGTTTGTAGGTAATGATGAAGGCAATGGAATCAATGATTGTCTCAGATCAACTCAGAGGCTTCACTGATATGACATCACTCACGTATTTTGATATTATAGAAAAGCCTCTTTAAACTCAGTGTTATTTATTTTTGGTGGGGATGCATGGCTACGATTTTCGCATCAACTACTGAATTTCAGATTCAGATCACCAAATTAAATTCTACAATTACTTTTAGCTAAAAGTTGGGATTCTGCTTAACAAAAAAAAATCTTATTTAAGCCAGGTATTTACTACACCCATTGTTCTTTTTTCAGTGCAATTTTCCCACTTTTCATACGGCACCTCACCAATTAGTTGCATATTTCAGCTTTTAATTAACATCTTCGTAAATATTCAGCATGCCTGACTGATGTGACCCTCCGATCGAGATTTGGCAACTAGACTAGGCAGATCGACTTAAATAAATTCTTCCAAAACAGATTTCATTTCCATAGTTGAGTTTCTGTACACCGATGTTGACTGGTTTAATTTCGGCTGCAATGATTGAAATTAATTACAAGCTCTCGTTAAAGGGTAATGTATTTATATTCTCAGTCTCTCGCTGTTTATAAGGTTTCATTGCTTAAGATTCTTTTAAGGAAAGAGTGGTAAAAGCAAGGAAACGTCGAATATGATACTCTCATTCCTATGCATAACCGGGTGCAGAGTCTTACACATGTTTGTTGATGATGTATCCTACCTCATCTGGGGTTTTATTTTCAGAGCTCTTCATAATTTTTTTTAATAACAATCCCAGATTGCATAGCAATTTAGACGTAAAGGAAGTAACTTCATCAAAAAGCGATACCGAAGAATTAAAATATATTTCTAAAAAATGATAAATCATTCTTTAAGATTTTATTTTATTTCTAATTCCAAGTTAATATGTTGAATTTAATATTTCCAATAAGCAAAAATATTTTTCTATTTCGGACCGAATTTAAATCGATTGAGATGGCGGTTTTATCAATAAAATCGATAAAATCGTTCATATTGACAAATCTGTCACTACAACTTGCATATCTTTATTGCAAAATCTTTCGAAATAAAATATACTTTTCTGAAAAGTCATTTGAGAAAACATAGCTGATTTCAAATTTAATTAATCTGAGTTGAAACATATATTACTTGTGGTGTAACGAAATCGGGGATTCGAGTTCGATTTCCTGTCGAATTCGTTTCATTCGCTTATACACGAATACACTTCAGAAAGGTACTTGTGTATCTCTTCTCCTAGCTATGGGTTCAAAAACAGCAGAGCAGATTCGGTTCTATATCCTTAGTTGGCAATCAGTCAACGGCAGGAAGAAATGACAACTTACGGCGGGAAAATCTTTCGCCTAGTCAGTCATGTCTCGAAAGAGACACGATCGTCTAAGCGTGTATCCTATATGACAATAAACTGAATGTCTGATTATTTATTCCTAGTTTAAAATATCGCAAAAAAGCATTTTATAATAAGGAGGTGAGTGTTTTTATTGTGATGTGACACATAGCCTAATGCCTAGAAATTGAATTATAATTAATTGTAATAAATTTACCGGACGAATACAATGTAAATGCCGTTTTAATGTGATTTTTTAACTAATCAGCAATATTACAAATTTGAGATTTTAAGCATTCTAATATTTTATTGAATTTTAGGTATTTTGGTTTTATAGTCTTACTTGTGTAAATGTTTAAAAAAAATTATCAATTAATTTTAAATTTACCATAGGTCCTGCTATTATTTCCTGATAATGACGTGTATGACGTCCGTATTTACAAAAATCGGAACACACATACAACGAATTTTAAAATTCTTTTTAGAATACTGGGGGTTTCTGAACTGCAATAAGCTTTTCCAGTGTGTTTAGTAAATATAGGTTTTAATTAGTACCAATATCACCGTTACAAATTTATTCAGAATTTTAAGAGTGTATAAAATATTCTAAGCAAAATTTAATAAATATAAAACAACTTTCATTAGAATTTATTATTCATTTGATTTTTTTTCATAAGACAATAATGTCCATAATATTTTTATTCATCTAAATTGATAACTCTGCTTGTAAACTGATATCCAATTAAATTTCATAAAACATTTGATATTGTGATAGACAGAAGACTAGATATGTAAAGAGACATTTGAAAAATAAAACTGGCCTGGCTTTTTAATTCCTCTCTTTGGTTGGTTGAGAAAAATGAAGAGATTTGTCTATGCAGATTTTCGTGAGGAAGACTGCATTCATCAAGCTGTTACACATTAGTGAAAGACCGATCCGATTAGAAAAAATAGCTAGCAAGATATATACTCGGGTAGATCAGATTCCATGTCACCGACTAAAATATTCTGTGACATGGCAAATGTTAGTGTCATGAAAAGAACTCCAATTGCGTTAATGAGTTTCAGGGGTAAAGTCAAAATCAAAATATTTTGTTTACATTATTTATTTTTTATTTTAATAGATAATAATTATTTAGTGATACAAGTTTGACTAATTAACTAATTAAACAAGTCTCACTAATTATTTAGCTGGGTAGAGAATAGGTAGGTTCATATATTTCCCGAGGCTATTTGCGCGTAAGGGAATATAGCAAACCCAACTTGAACTGGAACTCGTTTCTCAGATTAAAAATCCATTACATCACCCGCAAATCCAAGCTTACATCACCTGTTATTCCGGAGCAGTCACCCGTCTAAGTACTGACCTAGCTCGACGTGACATAACTTCGGTGATCGTATGGGGAAACCGATGTCCCAAATGTATATGGCCGTAAGGTCGTTATGCTAGCTCCTGCATATAAACAGAAAGCGCCAAGGAATAAAAGAACTTACTTTTACTAGCTTGTGAGATGATCACATCAACTAATCTTCATCACCAGAGAACAAACTAGGATTATGTGCAAAGATGAGATTTGTTGTTTTTGGAGGCCCCTGTTTTTTTCATGTTCCCTGACACGGCACATTGAAGAATACGAACCATTTTCAGCTCAGTTTATCTAGTTATTTAAATCATAGTTGGGTGTTTACACACGAGAATTCCCCACAGAGGCAGGTTTTGAGACCGAATTTCACGTGGACCGTCCCTAGGCATGTTCGGACTCTTGTCTATTTTCCCCCAAGAGAAGAGTATGTCCTTCGACATAACCTCGTCTGGGTTCCTCTCCGTCCGAAGACAGAGAATGTAACATGGTTAAGTTCGGGTTGAATAAGTCTATGTCGTTCCCAAGAATAGTAATGTGAACACAATTTGCACAATAATATCAAGGAGATATTTCTGGGTTTTGAGCTACAGAAGGTAGCAACAAAGATCAAATTTATGCCAGGATTTGTCATCGACGGTCACAATCTGAACAACATAAGATACGCAGATGACACAGTGCTGATAGCCGAAACGGAAAGCATACTTCAAGACACCCTAAAAAAGATAGATGAAGTAAGTCGAAAGAAAGGACTACAAATAAACTACAAGAAAACCTAATGTATAGTCATCAGAAAAAAGAGGAGCTTAAAATGTCAATTACAGATCGGACATACTAAAATGAATCAGGTGCAGAAATTTAAATACCTGGGAAGTGTCCTAACAGAGGACGAAAAGCTCAACATTGAGGTCCGAAGGCAACGCTGAGGTCCGAAGGCAACGCTGAGGTCCGAAGGCAACGCTGAGGTCCGAAGGCAACACTGAGGTCCGAAGGCGTATTGAGTTGTTCAAAAACGCATTGCAAAAGCTAGGCAGAGAAATGAGAGACAAGAAATAAGTGTGTACAACTGTTTTTTTCAGATCAATGATTAAAAATGGCTTCCAGCAAATTAATCCTGGAGGTCCCTAATGAAGTCCATCGTTCTTCGAGTTTCATGAACTTGTGCTACAGAATCACAAACACAGAAAAGAATGTGTATAACTTTCTTTCGCAGATCATCGATAAAAAATGGTTTCCAGCAAATTAAGCCTGGAGGTCTTAATGAAGATTATTCATATTCGAATCTCATGAACTTGTGCTACTGAATCACAAACTGCACCAATTAACAGAAACCACATCACTTGAAGAATTTCAAGAGTTGAAACAACTAAAATCGATAGCATATATAATTCTCAATGCTGGAAAGATTAACAATTTTTTGAATTAATAATCATATTTTACGAAAAGATTGTTCTAATGAAAATACTTTAAAAATTCAACTGAAAGTGCCTGTTCGGTTAATGAAAGCCAAATGCTTCCTTATAAGGAAATGGCTATTGTTACCATTCCTATTAATATTAATTATTCTGAAGAGTAAGATTCATATAAAACTTAAAATTTCTAATTAAAAAGTAGTGGATTTGATCTGAAAATCTTGATCTGATTTGCAGAGCAAAAATCCCTAACAAATTTGTGTTTAGCTTATTTATACTTCTTTTTAGGTATTTATAGATCCCAAAAATGGGTTCAGTATCTTTACAAAACAAAAAATAAGAATATAGGTCTAGATAATGATTTTCTGATAAATACAAGGAAAATTATTTTGAAAATTGATATTTATTATCAGTACCCACTAATTCAACTCAATTATTGAACTGTGTTAACATTATTTGTACTTAAGAGAATGATTAAAAGATAACTTTCACCTTTCTAATTAAAAATAAGGGTTGATGTCTGTAGGGAAGAGCAAACATTTCTTAAAATAACCTAAATATTGCATTTAATCAATTCACTGTGGCCCTGCTGTTAATGTTCAGCTTTTGCGAACATATTCAGGAAAATAAAGCTAATATAACTAGAGAGTTTCACGCATGTGCATTGCAAATGCAAGTGGGATGGGCCAGCCATTAACTTCCCTTGGACCTTAACGAAAATCCTGCACATTTTTATACACCTGACTGACCTCTTAATTGGCATGGTCATTTATTGCCTATCCCGTGTTAATCTAATTCTTTCATTTTGAACTCAAGTGATTTCTCGCATGGAATGGGTGTTACTTTTGGGACTACCCGAAACAAAACAAGGTCAGAGGTCTGAAGTCATGCGGGAGCTGACCAGCTGCCTCAACGCACATAGGTTGGCATAACCAAAGACCAAGAGGGCTTTCAGACGATTAGTCACGTTAAACTACCAACAAATGTCAAAGAGACGCATTTTCGTACTTATTCTGCTCTGAAATTAAAAATATGAGAGAATGTGTTTGTTTTAAAAAATCACTAGAACAAAATATCCATGATTAATTGTTAATCCCAATTCCCACGTAGGCATCTATGCAGAAGATACAAGTACGTCTTTACTTCTTTCTTAGTAGTAAGTCCGATATATCCGACAAAGTAGAACTGGGAACATCTCTCGAAATGACACCAATCAGAGATTAGGTAGGACAGAGAATAGTTTATAAATTTGAATGTATCCTATACAAAAGTGATTTCATTTAATCACCACAGAGAGCCTTTTTCCAGATATGAGCACGGCATACTAAACTCCAGGAAAATAACATTTCATGGCCTCAATTTTTCCACTTACATGAAGTAAAGTGATATATTGAATCAGTTGTTTGGTCTACTGATAAGAAAGTTGGTTCGCTGTTTCTTGCCAGACAATACCTTCCGTAAGAATGCCTCTTGCACATTTGTAAACTTATCATTCGTCCGTTCATTTAATATTGCTGTCATATCTGGTCTAGTGCTCCTACTATATATTTCAAGGTTCTGGAGAAAGAAGAGTTTTTAATGTAACCTATCCTGACCTCGCATCTCGACTTCAGCCATTTTCCCGCAGATGTGACGTGGCTTCTCAGTGTCATTTTTACAAATATATCATGGAAATTTCTCTTTTTTCCATAGTGCCTTGACTGCATGAATTTAAACAAGCAAATAGATTGGAAACTAGTTCTTATTGTTGCACTGCTGAACTGGAGTAAGATGCAAACAGTAGTTCTATTCTAAGAGTTGTTTTTTTCATAATTTTTGCATGTAGAACGGTATTTCGGTTACTTGCTTACACTTCACATAAAAGCTTAGATACTTATAAGTGACTTATCATTAAAAGTCACATGTTTCAAGGAATCTTCCCATTACGAAAGGTTAAACTGGGTTATGCAAACTTTTGTTCATCGTACATCCAGATGGGCCGATAACAAGTGCTGTCATCGCCTACTTGAAAGGTAAACGTGTCAGAGTTTTGTGATTAAGAACTACTTTTATTCTAAATTTCATTCACTAAATAAGTAATATTTGTTTCAAATCAGATAAATTTAACATTAATTTTGCTAATTTTCTAAAAATAACGAGTGACAGGTTTATATTTTATTTTTGCAATATTTTTAAAAATCGTGAATAAACTTTTGTTTACAAGTGTGTCGATCGCTCAAAAATGGCCGAAACATTTAAAATTTAAAAAATATCTCAACATTTACGATTCCACTGAATATAATTTCTTTTTAAAATATACTACAGTATTTTTTATCAGCGGAAATAGTAAATGTAGACATTTAGTTTTCAGTTTAGTTAAAATTAAGGTTTCAAGAAAATGTTATTTTAGAAAAATTAACTTAAAACTTAGGTATCGAAAATGGAGTGTAGGTACCTGGAATATAGCGAGACAAAAAAGGTGAAATGAAGAAAAGCAGAGATGGAGAAGGGATATATAAAGGACAGATAAAATAGTGAAAGAAAGAAAATCATGGGAAAGAAAAGAAAACCTCAGAAAGAAGAGCATCAATCAAAAAGAAAAAAGAAAAAAAGAAATCTATTTGAATACAAATTCATGGGGAAGAAAAGAAAACCTCAGAAAGAAGAGCATCAATAAAAAAATGAAAAAATAATTCTATTTGAATACAAGTTCATGGGGAAGAAAAGAAATCCTCAGAAAGAAGAGCATCAATAAAAAAATGGAAAAATAAGTCTATTTGAATACAAATTCATGGGGAAGAAAAGAAATCCTCAGAAACAAGAGCATCAATAAAAAAAAAAGAAAAAGAATTCTATTTGAATACAAATTCATGGGGAAGAAAAGAAATCCTCAGAAAGAAGAGCATCAATAAAAAAATGGAAAAATAAGTCTATTTGAATACAAATTCATGGGGAAGAAAAGAAATCCTCAGAAACAAGAGCATCAATAAAAAAAAAAGAAAAAGAATTCTATTTGAATACAAGTTCATGGGGAAGAAAAGAAATCCTCAGAAAGAAGAGCATCAATAAAAAAATGGAAAAATAAGTCTATTTGAATACAAATTCATGGGGAAGAAAAGAAATCCATCAGAAACAAGAGCATCAATAAAAAAATGAAAAAATAATTCTATTTGAATACAAGTTCATGGGGAAGAAAAGAAAACCTCAGAAACAAGAGCATCAATTAAAAAAAAAGAAAAAGAATTCTATTTGAATACAAATTCATGGGGAAGAAAAGAAAACCTCAGAAACAAGAGCATCAATAAAAAACAGAAAAAATAATTCCCTTTGAATACAAATTCATGGGGAAGAAAAGAAAACCTCAGAAACAAGAGCATCAATAAAAAACAGAAAAATAAGTCTATTTGAATACAAATTCATGGGGAAGAAAAGAAAATCCTCAGAAACAAGAGCATCAATAAAAAAATGGAAAAATAAGTCTATTTGAATACAAATTCATGGGGAAGAAAAGAAAACCTCAGAAACAAGAGCATCAATAAAAAAATGAAAAAATAATTCTATTTGAATACAAGTTCATGGGGAAGAAAAGAAAACCTCAGAAACAAGAGCATCAATAAAAAAATGGAAAAATAAGTCTATTTGAATACAAATTCATGGGGAAGAAAAGAAATCCTCAGAAACAAGAGCATCAATAAAAAAAAAGAAAAAGAATTCTATTTGAATACAAATTCATGGGGAAGAAAAGAAAACCTCAGAAACAAGAGCATCAATAAAAAACAGAAAAAATAATTCTATTTGAATACAAATTCATGGGGAAGAAAAGAAATCCTCAGAAAGAAGAGCATCAATAAAAAAAAAAGAAAAATAAGTCTATTTGAATACAAATTCATGGGGAAGAAAAGAAAACCTCAGAAACAAGAGCATCAATAAAAAAATGAAAAAATAATTCTATTTGAATACAAGTTCATGGGGAAGAAAAGAAAACCTCAGAAACAAGAGCATCAATAAAAAAATGGAAAAATAAGTCTATTTGAATACAAATTCATGGGGAAGAAAAGAAATCCTCAGAAACAAGAGCATCAATAAAAAAATGAAAAAATAATTCTATTTGAATACAAGTTCATGGAGAAGAAAAGAAATCCTCAGAAAGAAGAGCATCAATAAAAACATGGAAAAATAAGTCTATTTGAATACAAATTCATGGGGAAGAAAAGAAAACCTCAGAAAGAAGAGCATCAATAAAAAAAAAGAAAAAGAATTCTATTTGAATACAAATTCATGGGGAAGTAAAGAAAACCTCAGAAACAAGAGCATCAATAAAAAACAGAAAAAATAATTCTATTTGAATACAAATTCATGGTGAAGAAAAGAAAACCTCAGAAACAAGAGCATCAATAAAAAACAGAAAAAATAATTCTATTTGAATACAAATTCATGGGGAAGAAAAGAAAACCTCAGAAAGAAGATCATCAATAAAAAAAAGAAAAAATAAATCTATTTGAATACAAATTCATGGGGAAGAAAAGAAATCCTCAGAAACAGGAGCATCAATAAAAAAAAAGAAAAAAGAATTCTATTTGAATACAAATTCATGGGGAAGAAAAAAAATCCTCAGAAACAAGAGCATCAATAAAAAAAAAAGAAAATTAATTCTATTTGAATACAAATTCATGGGGTAGAAAAGAAAACCTCAGAAAGAAGATCATCAATAAAAAACAGAAAAAATAAATCTATTTGAATACAAATTCATGGCGAAGAAAAGGAGACCTCAGAATGAAGAGCATCAATGAAAAACAGAAAAAATAAGTCTATTTGAATACAAATTCATGGGGAAGAAAAGAAAACCTCAGAAACAAAAGCATCAATAAAAAAATTGGAAAAATAAGTCTATTTGAATACAAATTCATGGTGAAGAAAAGACATCCTCAGAAACAAGAGCATCAAAAAAAAAAATAATAATAATTCTATTTGAATACAAATTCATGGGGAAGAAAAGAAATCCTCAGAAAAAAGAGCATCAATGAAAAAAAAGAAAAAATAATTTTATTTGAATACAAAGTCATGGGGAAGAAAAGAAAACCTCAATAACAAAAGCATCAATAAAAAAATTGGAAAAATAAGTCTATTTGAATACAAATTCATGGGGAAGAAAAGAAAACCTCAGAAACAAGAGCATCAATAAAAAAAAGAAAAAATAATTTTATTTGAATACAAAGTCATGGGGAAGAAAAGGAAACCTCAGAAAGAAGAGCATCAATAAAAAACAGAAAAAATAAGTCTATTTGAATACAAATTCATGGGGAAGAAAAGAAAACCTCAGAAACAAAAGCATCAACAAAAAAATTGGAAAAATAAGTCTATTTGAATACAAATTCATGGGGAAGAAAAGACATCCTCAGAAACAAGAGCATCAAAAAAAAAAAATAATTCTATTTGAATACAAATTCATGGGGAAGAAAAGAAATCCTCAGAAAAAAGAGCATCAATGAAAAAAAGAAAAATAAGTCTATTTGAATACAAATTCATGGGGAAGAAAAGAAAACCTCAATAACAAATGCATCAATAAAAAAATTGGAAAAATAAGTCTATTTGAATACAAATTCATGGGGAAGAAAAAAAATCCTCAGAAACAAGAGCATCAATAAAAAACAGAAAAAATAAGTCTATTTGAATACAAATTCATGGGGAAGAAAAGGAAACCTCAGAAAGAAGAGCATCAATAAAAAACAGAAAAAATAAGTCTATTTGAATACAAATTCATGGGGAAGAAAAGAAAACCTCAGAAACAAAAGCATCAATAAAAAAATTGGAAAAATAAGTCTATTTGAATACAAATTCATGGGGAAGAAAAGACATCCTCAGAAACAAGAGCATCAAAAAAAAAAAATAATAATTCTATTTGAATACAAATTCATGGGGAAGAAAAGAAATCCTCAGAAAAAGAGCATCATTGAAAAAAAAGAAAAATAAGTCTATTTGAATACAAATTCATGGGGAAGAAAAGAAAACCTCAATAACAAATGCATCAATAAAAAAATTGGAAAAATAATTTTATTTGAATACAAATTCATGGGGAAGAAAAGAAAACCTCAGAAAGAAGAACATCAATAAAAAACAGAAAAAATAAGTCTATTTGAATACAAATTCATGGGGAAGAAAAGAAAACCTCAGAAACAAGAGCATCAATGAAAAAAAATGGAAAAATTAGTCAATTTGAATACAAATTTATGGAGAAGAAAAGAAAACCCCAGGAAGAAGAGCATCAATAAAAAAAAGAAAAAAATAAGTCTATTTGAATACAAATAATGAGTCAGTTGAGTGTACTAGAAAAGAAATTGTTTACATAAATTGGCCGATATAAATACGTGAGACAGAAACCGAGACATAAAAATAGGGAAAGCAAAGAAAAAGAAAAGAAATAAAAAAAAACTTTCAGTGAATGAGAAGGAGAGAAACACATCGATTATTATGATTTTTATGTGAAAACAGTGACACGAAAATATAAGAACAACAAAAAGGTTTCAGTGTTTAAGACAATGCAAACGGCCTTATTTGATGCTTGTCACTTATTGAAAGTATCGTCTGCATCTGGATCAAAGTTCTAAGAATGATATGGGTGGATGAAAGGGCCAGAGAAAGAAGAGAGAGAGAAATTGAGAGAAAGAGAGAAAGATTTCTTGAATTGGGTCAAAAATGTTCTCATTGCTGGATAGTGTTAACTGTTTGGGGTGATCCATTACGACATCGCCATCTTTCCTATTGTCGCCTTGACCTTATGCCAAAACATCAAGGACGCGTTCGAGTGATTCCGTCTTCGGACGTCGTCGGTATATTCTTTTGAAGTCACGCCTGGTGTTGCTGTATCTTTCAGCCTGTACCAGCGTGTCTGTCACGTGTTTGGCGCGGGTGATGAATTGGGTCACGTGATAAATGCGGGTTGCAGCCGAAGAAAGCGCAAACAAAACGAAAAAAAAATAAAATAAAATAAAACTAAGGAGTAAAAGGTGACTTTCTCAAAAGATTGTCAATTATAAAATCCCCGAGACAGGCATAATAAAATTGTTTTGTACTCAAAGGCACGCGGTGTAAAAAGAAAAAATGAATAAATAAAAAGTTAATAAGGGAAGACATTTAAAAATTAATAAAGAAAAATATGACGAAATGAATAAATTATTTAAAAAATGTCAAAAGGAAATATAAAATGAGTGAAATCGGTTACTGATTCGATTTCGCTTTATGGGTGGATTCGTTACAGTAGTAATGCAACAAAAACGGTTCATTGTAATAGAACATTTGTTATGGCAATGCCATCAAAAGGCTACAGTTTTCAGAATAAAAGCACTTAATAATAGTAATAATAACGTTACCGAAGTATTCGTTTGTTCTTAACTCAATAAGGAATGTCGAAGGAAATGAATAATTTATTGTAAAGTGTCAATAATTAAAATGTAAGCAGTGAAATCGGATAAAAATAATTTTTTTTTTTTTAGCTGCGCTTTGTAGTGTAACAAATCGACGATGGTGAAATTCGGACCCGAATGGTCAGAAAGCGAACGTTTTATCCACTACGCCACTCGCCCATGTATTACTATATATATATATATATATATATATATATATATATATGGAGTACTGCTGCCATTTATGGTCAGGTGCCCCTGCCGTTCTCCTCAGTGTTCTTGACAAGCTCCAAAGGAGAGTCTGTAATGTGATAGGTACTGATCTGGCGACTCGACTGCAGCCACTTTCCCATCGTCGAAATGTGGCCTCACTCTGTCTCTTCTATAAATACTTTCATGGCTTCTGCTCGGATGAGCTTAAGTCACTGATGCCTCCTCAACAGGTGTTTACCCGTGCAACCAGACTGGCAACTGGGTCCCACCCATTCACAGTCAGGTTAGCCAAACGCAGACGACAATTCTACTCCTGCAGCTTCCTCTCTCGCACTTCCCGCCTGTGGAACTCACTCCCGTATTCTTGCTTTCCTGACGGCTATGACCTCCAGAAATTTAAAAGCAAAGTTAATACTCACCTACTAACCACTGGACTCTAGCTCTCTCCCCTCCCCTGTATAATCTTCACTTTCTTTCCGCCCACGTATCTGTCATTGCACCTGCTTTCTCAGCTTTCTATTGTTCCTTTCTAACTAGCTTGTACTCCTCACTCTTTTCCAATTAATCTATCTACATTTATGTAACCCCCTGCACATCAGTGGCGTTTCTGCCTTGCTCGGGGTGAAATGATTAAAAAAAAAAATATATATATATATATATATATATATATATACTAGCAGTATAGCCTGGTGTGTGAAATACAAACTTTTTGCTTGAAAGGCAAACTCCTATGTTACGGACTTCTTTAGACTAAAAATTGTAATGTTATTACCACCTTTCTCTTAAATTTTTTTTTTTTTTTTTTTGAGTGGGGTGGAGGAATTGGTTTCTGAAGACCAATAAATGTTATTGCTCTTTCCAGTATTAATATTGCCGGTGGGGGAGGTTCATCCTTAGATTCTTATATATACATGGAATTTTTTACAGTAAATTTAAGTCCAGGGTTAGAAGCTACTTTTCTAGCAAAACGACTGCTAAAATGTGGTGGGAAATCTAAAATCATTAATGATAAAATTAATGATAAAATTAATGATAAAATAAAAGAAAAACTTTTAAAAATCTGATTATGGTAGGCCAGTTCATAAAATTCGATGCATCGATTTCCGAAAATGTCAGAATGTAAATTTAAAGCAAAGTTTTGTTTTATTTTCAGAGTTTGTCTATGTAAAAACTTAACAGATATTTTGTAGTTTATTTTCCTCTGTTATATTTACACTATTTACATTCTTCGGAGTGTTTTCATTTTTATTGTGACACTCACAACGTTTTGGCCGTTTTACGCTCTGGTCATCTTCAGGTAATATACGTTGGAATTGAAAACAGAAATTTTATTTTATTTCTACCGGGATAGATTTTTCTAGTTTCACGTGGCATGGCTTTTCTGAATATCTAAATTTCACTTAATTCTCTTTTGTTAACTCAAATCCCTTCAGAACAGTCATGGCTCTCTACTCTTTCCCTTCATTTGTAAATTTAGTCTTTTTGTTACCTCTCCTAATCTTTGTTCTCCTAACCAATTGCACAAACTCTTTCTTCTTCTTCTTCTTCTTCTTCTTCTTCTTCTTCTTCTTCTTCTTCTTCTTCATCATCATCATTTTCGTTGTGTCTTATCCCTTCAGGGTGTTGTCGACGATGGTGACCAACAATTTCTCGTACTTTGTAGCTCTTAGTAAATTATATCTTTTTGCTATCTCTCCTAATCCCTGTTCTCCTAACTATTTACACAAGCTCGTTAGGCAAATTATGCTCTCCCTCTTGCCGTCAATATCGCTACAAGTTTGAATTCATTATCCCCCCCCCCATTTGGGGGGGCGTGTTTCCTGTGTCAACGCAGATATACATTAGCGTCACTGCTTCTCGTCCTCTGTAACAATACTTTTGCTTATGTAGTCGAGTCCGTCATGTGAAGATGTTGAGATTTCTATAGACCCGTGACAGCGCACAAAATGCCGCCAATCAAACGAATGGCGGGAAAATTTCTGTCTCAATGGTTGGCTGCCTCGGGCTATTTCAGTGACTTCTGCAGAAGTGTCCCCTCTTAAAAAACAGGCAATTCTAATTTTTGTTTGTTTGTTTTGTTTTGTTTTTGTTTTTTTTTTGTTGTTGTTGTTGTTTTTGTGTTGTTTTTTTTTTTTTTTTGTGCGTCAATATCATTTTAAATGGGTGAGGTCTTGATAGCGTTTACTGATGGCAGAGAAGACATCTTGGCGGTGATATTTATGGCAAAACACCAGTGAATTTTAAGAGTGAAGAAGAGAAGATGAAAATCTGAGCGGAGAGACGGTAATCTCATGACAACACGAAAAAAAAAAAAAAGACAAATGCTTAAAAGTGGAACGAGCGACGAGAAGAAAGACAAAATACTGAGACCTTATAACAGGGAAAGTAAAAAGTGACAGGACCTGTGTAACTATTTGGAAACAAGAGCAAGGGATAACTTTGTAGAAAAATTTAAAATAACCGAAAGCAAAGAAAACCCATTGTATAAGATTGGAAAGTTGGCATTGAAAAAGATTAAATAAATTACAAAACACAATGAGCACGAGACCAAAATATGATAATCATCATCTTTCGCAGATATTTCCATGACGTCTGGAACTGTATTATTCTTTGTCACGTCTTTCCAGCAGAATCCTATCTCACTTCGCAATCTTTTATCTGGCCTTTTCCCACAACATTTGCTATTCAATGAACTGAAATGAAATCAATAGGACAAATTCATATTTATTTGACTTTGCAAGAAGCAAAATAAGGAAGAGAATGTTTTGGTTTGTGACACTGTGGATAACATGTTTGTTTTTCATTCCGGATGTTTAAATCTTCGAAATGTTTATAAAGCAGTGATTTTCATTTTCAATATATTATAACTTCTAAATAGTTTCGTAAACTAAAATTATATCAATATAACAAAGATTGTTTTATTTTTGTAATGCTAGTTATAAAAAATCTGTTTATTTTATACGGTTTTGATGAAATCATTTGGTTTGTAACAAATAGAAAATAGTATTTCTTAAAGTCTATTTTTGTTGACAAACAAAAGATAGCTATTCTAGCATATGTTTATTTGGTTTGGTTTGTTTTACGGCATATCGACCCCTTGGGGGTGATTTAATGCTGAAGCATTAGTTCCTTCAAAAACATATATTTTTGGTAACATTTTCCTTCAAAAACTTATTCTTGTTGGTAATATTTTTTCTTAAAAAAACGTTTTGTTGGTAATACTTTTTCCTTCAGAAATGTTCTCTCGGTAATATTTTGCATTCAAAAAATTTTGTTGGTAATATTTTCCTTCAAACATTTTTATGTATATATTTCATAAACGTCTGTTTATGTAATTTCATAATGTTTTGACCCCTGTTTGTAGGGTGAACTATTTGCCCATAGCTGGGACCCTAACAAGTGCTACCACCCTGGGTCAGGGTGTATCTGGGAACAACAGCAATTAAGAGGTGGTTCCATGCTCCTCGCAACCCCCAGAATCAGAGGCATTGCTGCCGGGTGCAGTTTACCGTCATACCCAGGACCACTAGTATACGTTTAAAAAACTGCAATAACTTTACTTCAAGCAATGTAAATATCACTAAAATATTAAATGAGTAAAAAGTATTCAAGACGGGTACGGGCAAGTTACAATCTGGGTCCATCGGAGACGGAGGTTTATAATTAGCCTTGGGGCTCAAATATTTAATTATCCAGCCCTGGTTATCCGTTGATTATTGAATTATTGTAATCTCTGAACACCTCGATCAACACGCAGGCTATTCCCGGCAAAGTTTTACATGTGGGTACAAATTTTTGCATGATGACCTGGTAATCAGTAGGAAGAGGAGCACAAAATGCCAAATTCAAATAGGGGATACTAAAATCAAGCAGGTACAGAAATTTAAATATGTGGGAATTCTCAAAACAGAGGATAGAAAGTTCGACATTGAGACCCGAAAGCATATTGGTATGGCCAAAGATACATTCCAGAAACTGAATAAAGTATTTAGAGACAGGAAGATTTCGCTGGAAACAAAAAAGAGAGTACTTTGCGCACAAATACTCTTGGGAAAGGTATTAATCCGTCTCTTTCCTCCAGTTATGGGTTAAATAATAAGAGAGATTGGGTTTTATAGCCTTGGTCGGCAACCAGTTTACCGCAGAAAGCAATGGCAACATACTGCGGGATAATATTATGCCCAGTCAGTCATGTCTCTTTTGAGACATGATCGCCCAAAGCGTGTATCTCGTATGGCATTTAACTGACTGACTGGCTTCGAAAATTTTGGTTCCGGAACAGCTCCAGTTTGTATCTTCTCGTAGACGATTAGAAAACTAATTGGAGTAGATAGATTAAACTATCGCCCGGTTCACACTCCACCCACATCTATTGAACGGGTGAAGAGGCTCATCCCTTGTTTCCTGTTTAGGATGCGGTTTCCGGTTTTCTCTTTTCCAATCTTTTCACTCTTTTCCTTTATTTTTTTTTTTCAATTGGAGTAGATAGACTAAACTATCGCCCGGTTCACACTCCACCCACATCTATTGAACAGGTGAAGAGGCTCATCCCTTGTTTCCTGTTTAGGATGTGGTTTCCGGCTTTCTCTTTTCCATTCTTTTTACCCTTACGTAGCCCCCTGCGCATCAGTGGCGTTACCGCCTTGCTTGGGGTGATATGATTAAAAAAAAAAAAAAAAAGTTCAGACAATTTAAGTTCAAGTCCAGTGGTATCTTGTTAATTTGAGTTGATCTTTGTATCTTCAAAAGGGGTAACCCTGTGGTCTTTTTCCTGGAGTGAGCTCACTGAATAAGACTCAACGTGGAAACCTTAGCTCTTTCATTCTTGCTATATGTTCTGACTATCGAAGATAGCGTTTCATAATAAGCGAGTCGATGCTTTGGCTGTTAACTCTTTCCAGAACTTTGTTGATAGTCACATAGGATGCCTGTATCGACTGTTGTCACTATATATATACATTTTTTCAAAGCTCACAACGCAGTGTAAAGCAATAACACATTAAATAAAGATGTAATAATTCCATTTTCTAGACGCAGTTAATAAACGTTGATCTCAGTCGAGAGTGACATGTAAGAAAATAATGGCTTTCTGAAATGTTAATAAAATTGAAGATGGTATTTTTTACAAATCTGTAATTGCTAAAAGGGCAATTTTTAATATACATGTCCGTCCGTAAAATATATTTTATTCATCTACTCAGAGAAAGTGCCATTTATATATGATTTTGCCAATATATTGTTTCGTAATTGATATTTTTTTTAGTTATAGCAATTTTGTCGATGTTTCCAATATTGAAACGATTTAATGTATATTTTCTAACACCCCTCCACCACACACACAGATCCACGTAGATAGAAAGAAAGAAAGAAAGAAAGAAAGAAAGAAAGAAAGAAAGAAAAGTTGTATGCATGACACTGTGAAAAAAATTTATGACACGTTTTATCCGTCAGGACCTCAACAAACTAAATTTGTTGTCTTGATAAAACTACAAATGCTCATGAACTAGGGGTGCTATGGATTTTAGAATATATGTGCGTTGTGGCGCAGTGGATATCGGCTCGGAACGAGAAATCGGGGAGCAGAGTTCGAATTCCAGTTGAATTCCTTGCATTCACTTACGCGCAAATACCCTTGGGAAAGGTATTAATCTGTCTCTTCCCTCCAGTTATGGGTTAAATAATAGGACAGATTGGGTTCTATAGCCTTGGTCGGCAAACAGTATACCGCAGAAAGCAATGGCAATCTACTGCGGGATAACCTTCTACCAAGACAGTCATGTCTCTTTCGAGACATGATCGCCCAAGCGTGTATCACTTAACTGACTGATATATATATATATATATATATATATATATATATATATATATATACATATATATAACCAAATTAATTTATAGTTTGTTTTCCAACGCTTTTGTTAAAACAATCTAAAATCTCAGCACAGTTTGATGTCCTGAGATTTTAAAATATTAAAAACATTAAAAGAATTAATTATTAATTATTAATTATTAATTAATTTAATTAATTAATAATTATGTTCTTAAATTAATTAAACTAAAATTAATTATGTTCTTAAATTATGTTCTTAATTTATGTTCTTAAATTAATTAAACTAAAATTAATTATTTACAGATATTAAAAACATTTGTTTGCTCGTGCGTATTGTGTATTCGAACTAACATAACACATTTTGTCGAATGAATGACAAAACGCGTCACAAGTAAAATTTTTCAACTTTGTCATACAATTTTCCCTATAGTGTTCCTGATATGTAAAAGTATATATCATTATCTCATAATTATATCTATCTATATATATATATATATATATATATGTGTGTGTGTGTGTGTGTGTGTGTGCGTGTTTGTGTGTGTATATATATATATATATATATATATGTGTGTGTATATTAAAGAACAAACCAGATTTCAATTATGCAATTCTCATCATGATGTAAGTGTATATATATATGTGTGTGTGTATAAATATGTGAATATATATATATATATATATATGTGTGTGTGTGTGTGTGTGTGTGTGTGTGTGTGTGTGTGTGTGTGTGTGTGTGTACACATATATGTGTATATATATATGTGCGTATGCATATACATATATGTGGGTGTGTATACATATTTGTGTATACATATACATATATGTGTGCGTGTGTGTTTGTGCGTGTGTTTTAGCAAATTTCTGCCTTGATATTCTTCACCAAAATATCGTCGTCATCAGAAAAATGGAATTAGTTTTATCAAGATGAAAACAATGTTTTAATGATCGAGATTAATTAATGAATATTGCTAAAATTATATATGTCTCTATATATGGGAAGAGGTATTATAACTATTTATACTGTCATTTTATTGCCATATTCACAACGTTTCGGTCGCTGTGCGCTCTAGTCATTCTTCAGATGATATACGTTAGAATTTCGAAGTGAACCTTTTATTTTGTTCATGGAGATAGATGGGCTATAATTTTTATCTTTATTTATGTTTTTACGGTTATCTTAGTTTCAATTAATTCTTTTGAGTACCTTAACTTTCCCATTTCATCGTTCCCTCCTTTGTGTAAATATTTAAAATTTGATTATATATTCATTTGGAAAGTTTTTCTATTTTGTCTAAATTTGTGATATGAGGTATTGTAATTATTTACTACAGTTATCCTCATCTTTGTTGTTATATTCACGATGTTTTAGATAAGGAAAAGAGTGTGAACCATATAAATTGTGTGAATAGTCAAAACAGAAGTTTCTAAATGGTTTTATGTACTTAACATTCCATCGGAATTTGACCCAAAACTTTATATATATATTATTATCAAATAAAACATGTTTGAAAGAATATATGTATGAAATGATTTATTTTTGATCGATACTCGTATTTAAATAGATATTCTGTTTATAAACAAACAGTATCATATATTTATTTCTACCGGCCTGATTATATACGATAAATTTTTGTTAAGAAAATTTGTGTCATTCGACAGAATTCGAATCTGCAACCCCTATCCATATAGCGGAAGCTACTATGTGATCTTAGATCTCTCGACCACGAATGACCTCAGTCTAAACGAGGTTTTAATCAAGCCTATATAACACAATTTTCGATTCATCGCAATAACCAAGAAATTAACCAAGATTAACGAAACTTGGTTATAAACAACCGACAATTTGCAATGATTTGTTTGAGCATTATTTTTGGTCGATACTCGTATTTAAGTAGATATTCTGTTTATAAACAAACAGTATTATATATTTATTTCTACCGGCCTGATTATTTACGATAAATTTTTATGACGAAAATGTCTGTCATTCGGCAGGATTCGAACCTGCAACCCCTATCGATATAGGGGAAGCTACCATGTGATCTAGCACGTCTTAGACCTCTCGACCACGAATGACCTTCAGCCTAAACGAGGTTTTAATCAAGCCTATATAACAGAATTTTCGATTCATCGCAATAACCATATCTGCTCTGAAATGTATCGTAAGGTCAACAAATGTAAACATGTTACGGAAATTAACATGTCGGTTGTTTATAACCAAGTTTCGTTAATTTCCGTAATATAATAAAATTTGTTTTTTTAATTAGAAATACATTGCGACACCGAAAGTTCTGTTTCGAGATTTCTACCTCGTCATCAGGCAAAATTAGATTATAGTTGTGAAAATGATTTTCATTTAAATATGAGAAATAATACGTTTGTTATTTATAGGTATGAGAAGACATAAAAATTATGTGTGTTTTCAATTTAACTAATCAGAATAGAGATTCACTTTAAATTTTAAAAAAATGATATTTTGGGGAATTACATGATTTCTTCTTTCAATCTTAACGGCAAAAGTGTCAACCTAATTTTTAACACCCCTGTCTAGACCCTATTTTCATTGATGTATCCATTATTGTTACACAATTTTTCTTTCATCTTTCTCCATATCCCAACATATTCTAAAACAAAAAAAGAGATGAAGAAAGAAAGAAAACATTTCATATATTTGATCTAACTTAAAAGGATTTTTGAGGAAATATACTCAATTTATTTCGATTCAGAATGCATTTTATTCTAATTTTTCAAAGCATTTAATTCATACATAACATTTTTATATAAAATCTATTATATTTACTATCTGTACCCGGCCACAGGTTGCTGTGGCTCATTTTGGTTAAATGGAAAAAAAGAAAAGAGAAAGCGTACATTTAATTTCCCAATACTTGTGGGTACACAATATTTTTAGTTGTTCTATTGTTTGTGCAGATATAGAGATTGTCTGGTTTGCAGAGAGTCGTGTTTGACGTTGATCTGCTGTTTCTCGTTGACATCTTTCAGCCACTCTCAGCCTACCACGTTCATTCTGTTGGGAACAAAGCAGATCTGAAGCTGCAGAATGCGATTGCCATGCTCGCATTCGTGCATCCTCAACTCTGGCTGCACGTCGCTCTGCTGCTTCCTTGGCACGTATCTAAACCATTCTTTGCCTTCTTCACTCGTTCGCTGATGCTTGTTCTTCCTCACTTTGATTTGCAATGACTCGTCGCAATTCATCCGCTTTGCGTGTACGACGACCTAAGTTAGACCTTCTGCGAGGCATTATCGTTATGAATTAAAGCAGATCTTTTGCACTGAGATTTGGAATCTGAAAAAAGTTAGCCAAAATCGCCATTTCAAAGTTTTAAGTCCCCCCTCTTCATTTTTGACTATATAGAAACGACAAAAAGAAGTTTGTATTTTTCCGCTTATTTTGAAAAAGAAGTATTTCTGAAAAAAGCCAAAACAATAAAAAAGGAGACTTAACCGTTGATGTTTACCAAAAACAAAAGCAAAAAAAATTGGGGGATTAATTTTACTATGAAGGTGTATGACAAAATGAGCACCCCCAGAAAAATGTTAAATTAATAAATTTTTCGGAATGATTTTTACATGAAAGTTTAGTGTCTTATCGAAAATATTTCGTTGAAAAAAAAGTTTTAAAAGAGAGTCTGTCGTTTAGGCCCGACTAATAAGAAATAAAAAATGGCTTAGATTAACAAAATGAAATGTATTTACTAAACAAATAAAATAAATGGGATATCGTTAATGATTCGTTGAAAGAAAATTAAAAGAAAACTTTATGTTTTTAAACAGGAAAGGATTTCTGTTGTTTACTCTCGCCAAATTAGAAATAATAATACTAAAAAGGTATCTTCTTCTTCTATGTGCCCTGTCCCTTCAGGACGTAGGCGATCATGGCTCTCCACGTCTCCCTATCCCTTGTGGCTCTTAGTATGTTTGCTCCTGTTGCTCCTGGCAACCCCCATTCCGTCATCCACCTGATCAGGCCCTGCAAATATGTTATCCGCTGTCTTCCTCTGTCTCTCCTTCCTTCTATCTGTCCAGTCAGTATCAGGTTCTCCAGGCTCTCCTTCCTCATTGCATGTCCCAGGAACTTCAGTTGTCTCTTCCTGATGCTCAGCATCAATTTCTAAAAAGCTATAGGCTTATATTAAATGTGGAGTTTTCCTATATTTTCTATGAAATAACAATGTTTTCTGTAAAGGCGTCTATACTGAAAATTAAACTTTTTTGGTTCGGCTCTCATCGGCTCTAATCGACTTCGCAAAATATATATTTTTTAATATTGTAATATTTTTTTAATATAAGGTATATAAAAGCACGCTCGTATTTGATTAAAATGCTATAGTAAAATTTCAAAACAATTAGTGCAGCCGTTTTGTAGATTAGTGGACAGTAACAAACGGACAGGTATATTTTTATTTATATAGATTATTATATTCTAATACAATTCTTAATATGATAATACAATCTTTTAGATATCTATTTAATTATTACGAAAAATTTAAATATCAATTTAATTATTTGAATATCTATTTAATTATTACTTTTCTTATACAAATTATTGGATATATGCAATTTAATAAATTTTTTTAACTAAATTCTAAGGTGAACTTATTTAACATTTATTTCATGACATTTATTTAATAAATTTTATTCTTAAGAAATTTTATAATATATAGTTTTCTTATCGATACAAAGGGCATGGGTTGTTTAAAGACTTACATATTGTAGCTTCTTTTAAAATGTTCCTTTTTAATGTGGGTGATTATTTGTTTCTTTTAGATACCAGTATTATTTCGATAATGATGTTCCATTTCTGTACTTATTATTAAATGAAGACAGGAGTTGATAAAACCGTTTTTAGAGAGTTCTTAGTACTACTCACATAAATCTTTACATTACTAGGATTTTCCACAGAAGAAATTTTACATTGATAGAAAACTGATTCTGTGAGGAACCTGTTTTCCAAAAGATCATCTATAGGGTTTCTACAATTAAATTTGTTATGGTTCAAATCGTTGATTTCAGTTATAGATTATTTTTATTTTCAATTATTTGACAACAGCAAGTACTTCTGGACACTGTGGTTTCTCCAGTGGTTCTGAAAATTGCTCCGCTGGTCAGTCCTGGGTTATTTACAACTTCATGTTTCATTCGTGAAAAATAATGTCGAAAAACAACCCTCAAGTGACATTTATAGGGGTAAATTTTAGTTTTAGGTCTCGAAGGCTTTTATCCATTCAAATTTTTCCAAAATATCCTTATTTCTGTGCAAATGTATATGCCGAACTCCAATCAAGAAATAGATGTTTTAGAAACCTACCTTTGTTTATGTTAACGACCAGAAAAAATCGAACTTCTCGCTCTTTTTTCACCTACAACCATCGCTGCTGAATCACTTTAAGAGTAGGAAGCTATTTTCGGCCTTTTTACTTCCTTTACTGTAAATTACTACGCTATTTTTTGTACTTAATTTCAGAAGAAAAGCCGTGTACTTAATTTCAGAAGAAAGTTAACTTTCAAATGTATGAAAATAAGTGATAAGTGTAGTTTAAATAACCTTCAAATATATTGCGTGTATTTGCGTGTTTTTTTTTCCTTTTTTTTTTTTTGGTACTTAATTTCAGAAGAAAGTTAACTTTCAAATATATGAAAATAAGTGATAAGTGTAGTTGTATTTAACCTTCAAATATATTAAAATATGAATGAAAATACTTATAAATTATAAATAACAAAAAGAACAAAATAAGTAGTACAGTAAAACATTTTTTTATACTTAACATTGAAAATGAAACAATAATTACATCAATTGTAAAGGAAGTTAAAAGTTAAAAAATGGAAAAAATGACATTGACAATTTAAAAAAATGCAGTAGTTTTCAGAAAGTTGCGTGTATTTGCGTGTTTTTTTTTTTTCCTTTTTTTTTGTACTTAATTTCAGAAGAAAGTTGCGTGTACTTAATTTCAGAAGAAAGTTAACTTTCAAATATATGAAAATAAGTGATAAGTGTAGTTTTACCTAACCTTAAAGTTAACTTTCTTAAAAAAAATCTATATTTTCATATATTTGAAAGTTAACTTTCGTCGGTAAAAATTAAGTAAAACTGCAATTATCACAATCATTGATTGTTAACTTCTTGTCTTTTGTTGCTCAACTTCTGGTCTTCAGTTGAGAAAGTCTTCTTATAAAGCCTTCTTCTTAACATCGCGCTTCCTCTGGACTGTAATGTATCTTTGAAGATCTTTAAAATCATGGCATATGAAGACATTAATAATTTAATTTCTAGTTGGTGTCCTCAGGTTTATTGGAAATTTTATGAAAGAATAATTGAAGGGATCCCTAGTAAATAAATACAAAAAACTGTTCACACAAGAAGAGCTCAAAACTTACAACGGGCTTCATCTCTTTAAAATGTGTGCTTGTAGGTTCATTTATTTTTATATTTATTTTAAAATGTACAATGACAATGTCATTATGCTAAATCTGCCTCTAAGTCTATGTTTGGGATTCGGAACGAAATAAATATACTGAAGAAATCAAAGGAAATAATAATAATAATAATAATAATAATAATAATAATAATAATAATAATAATAATAATAATAATTCATGTTAGGTGTCCCCGCAAGATTTGGTTCATAATGTTTTTATAAAACTTCTGTTATTTGGTTGCTTTACATTCCGTTTTTGTTTTCTCAGCTTTCTGACTTTGGATACTCAACCTCCTGTTTTTGGTTGTTCAATTTCCTTTCTTTCGTTGCTCAATTTCCTGTCTTTGGTTGCTTAATTCCCTGTCCTTGGTTGCTCAATTTCCTGTCTTTGGTTGCATAATTTCCTACTTTTGTTGCTCAATTTCCTGTCCTTGGCTGCTCAATTTCCTGTCTTTGGTTGCTCAATTTCCTGTACTTAGTTGCTCAATTTCCTGCCTTTTTTTGCTTAATCTCCTGTCTTTCTTTGCTCAATTTCCTGTCTTTTGTTGCTTAATTTCCTGTCTTTGGTTGCTCAATTTTCTGTCATTGGTTTGTTAATTTCCTATCCTTGGTTGCTCAATTTCCTGTCTTTGATTGCTTAATTTCCTGTTTTTGGTTGCTCAATTTCCTGCCTTTTGTTGCCCAATTTCTTGCCTTTGGTTTCTTAATTTCCTGTCTTTGATTTTTCAACTTTCTGTTTTTGTTTGCTCAATTTCCTGCTTTTGCTTGCTCAACTCCTGTCTTTGATTGCTTACTTTCCTGTCTTTGATTGATGAATTTTCTGTATTTTGTTGCCAAATTTCTTGTCTTTGATTTCTCAACTTTCTGTTTTGGTTTGCTCAGCTTCCCGCCTTTGTTTTTCTTTATAATCATATCGCTCCAAGCAAGGTATTTTACTGCCACTGTTTTGCAGGGGGTTACATCGGAGGAACGTTATGAGAAGGAGTGACAGGTTATAGGGGGTGTCAGGAAGTGGCTAAGAGACAGATGAGAATACTGATGAGAGTGGAGTGGACGGAGAAAGTAGCATTAGAGAGAGAGAAAGAGAGAGAGAGAGATGATGCAGGTTAGTGAGATAGGAGATGACTATTGACTTTACATTTAAATTCTTGGAGATTATACCTGTCGAGAAAGCAAGTAAATGAAAGGGAATTCCACAGGCGGGAAGTACGAGAAAAGAAGCTGCTGGATTTGTTGCTCAACTTCCTGTCTTCAGTTGAGAATATGATCGAAAATGACCAGGTCAAGTTGAAGCCACTAAAACAAACAGCACCGTCGTTGACAAAATAAATGATCTGGCTCTTCCATCATGGTAAAATAAATTATCAAGCTTGAAATACACCGACCACCGGATTAAGGTTACCAGAATATAGGACATCTAGTTCACCATTGTCCCAGTTATCAATGAGGCGTTGGCATCTATAAAAACAAAGTTGGAATAATTCATTATCTTCCATCGTATCAGTAGTTTATCTTGCTGGATACTACAAATATTCTACGAAAAACAAAGACGAACAAATAATACAAGATTATCGGTTGAAAACGAAAAACCGTGGGAAAGCAAAAAGTATAATCCTCTTTATTATAATAAAGACCGTTATGTATTTAACTATATATATATATATATATATATTCCTCTTGTCACGCTCATGAGAGAGACAATAGCGAGGCAGCGTTGGCTCAGTACATTAGATATACATTAAATATGGTGAGGCAGCGTCAGTTCAGTTCATTCCCTTTATTACCAGTTATTAACATTTCATATTTTTTATGGAACAATTATGCTGTGGAGTAGTGAAGGACACACACACACACATTATATATATATATATATATATATATATATATATATATATATATATATATATATCCTCTTTATTATAGTAAAGATCGTTCTATATCTATTTGTACACACAAACACGCACAAATTTTACAACTAGTTATGAAAGCTCTTGCCGCGTATTTGTTTTTTAACAGCGCGTTCCTATTTTATTTTATACAAGAATTATGTCGTGAAGTATTGAAGAATATATATATATATATATATATATATATATAAAATTTAAATGATGGCAAAATGTTAATTGCCTCTGAGCGTGACAGGAAGGAATATATATATATATATATATATATATATATATATATATATATTCCTTCCTGTCACGCTCAGAGGCAATTAACATTTTGCCATCATTTTTGACAGCAGGGTTACACTCGTACTACTACTACTAATAATTATTAATAATATTATTAATAATAATAACAATATATTTTTTTAACTATTCTTTCGACTTGGACAATCAGGAAAAGTGAAAACCAATTTTAACCCAGCGGCTAAGTGTAAATAAAGAAATATGTGAGGTTTTTAAATAAGGAGTCGAACAGACGGCTTTGTAAAGCCTTGAGGTGAAAACAAACAATGGGTCAATAAACCAATCTGGCAACTTTGTTTTGACGCTTCATAAACGGGAAAAATAAAGGCAAACAAACAAGAAATCACTGTTGGAACTTCGCCCGCTGTTCTAGTAAATGAAAACTATTCTTGTACAAATCCCCCAAGAACATATTGATATACTGAACACGATTACAATCAGGGTGTGAAATTTTCATTCAAACTGCATAGATAAGTTAAATTTATTTAGAGAAGCATCCTTAGAGAAGAAAATACCTCAAGTCAAATCCAGTGGATTTCTCATATATATATATATATATATATATATATATATATATTGCAGAGGTGTAATCGATTATTTTTTATGACAGAAAATCACTAAAATGTGCCTTTGTAAATTTACTCAATAAAATCGCCATAGACAGTCGGAATATTCGGCAACTCTCCTGGACAGGCTCCTTGTTTCAGTTGGTGTCAGTCAGTCAATTAAGTGCCATGCGTGATACACGCTTGGGCGATCATGTCTCGAAAGAGACATGACTGACTGGGCAGAAGATTATCCCGCAGTAGGTTGCCATTTGCTTTCTGCGGTAGACTGGTTGCCGACCAAGGCTATAGAACCCAATCTGTCCTGCTATTTAACCCATAACTGGAAGGAAGAGACGGATTAATACCTTTCCCAAGGGTATTTGCGCGTAAGTGAATACAATGGATTCAACGGGAATTCGAACTCGGCTCCCCGGCTTCTCGTTCCGAGCCGATATCCACTGTACCACAATAATCCTCACCTTCAATTCATCATTGTTTCAAGGAGTTTTGTTGGTCTTTCGCTCAACTCCGATTAACAGATAATAATCAATGGGGTTGCAGTCTGAGGAATTAGATGGCCAGAAAGAAGAGATATGCGGTCGTAGAAATTGTCTGACCCTCATGACTGGATTCTTCCGCTTGTGTATCATGGTGCAGAGTCACGTTGTCAGTAAAGAGTCTTCCAGCAATCCCATCTTGACCCAGAACAACACTAACTTTTCAAAGCACTTGATGTAGGGATCTGTATTGAGTCTGAAGCCCTGAAATACTTTCGTAATGACCATTACACTCATCTAACTCTTTCTGTATCCTCTGCACTGTCCTCCGATAAATACCCAAACATTCTTAAATATTTTTATTGATGTTTACGGAGCGAATGACACACAGTAAAGCATGTTTCCAAATTTCTGACGGAGTGAATTGTGTTCTGGTGGTCTTTTTCTCATAGGCTATCCAACTCATCCTATTATCAGTCAGTCAGTTAAGTGCCTTACGTGATACACGCTTGGACGATCATGTCTCGAAAGAGACATGACTGACCGGGCAGAAGATTATCCCGCAGTAGGTTACCATTGCTTTCTGCGGTAGACTGGTTGCCGACCAAGGCTATAGAACCCAATCTGTCCTGCTATTTAACCCATAACTAGAAGGAAGAGACGGATTAATACCTTTCCCAAGGGTATTTGCGCGTAAGTGAATACAATGGATTCAACTGGAATTCGAACTCGGCTCCCCGGTTTCTCATTCAGAGCGGATATCCACTGTACCACAAGGCACATCCTATTATACAGTGCAACAAAATAAAAAATAAAAAAAATAAAAAATACGTGCATACGCTAAATTAAGAATATAAAATTTTAACAATTTACCCATCTCACCCTGTACTGTAAATCAAATCCGATATTTCTATTGAATTTTTCAGGCAGTAGTTTACATGCGATATTTTGCAAACCAGATTTATGATTTATCTATTTTGCGGTGACATATCAACCATCTCCTAAACATGGTAATGGCCATTACTAAAATAGTACATGACAAAAATATTGAATAAAAATCAGTCTAAAACTTGCGCAACATTTTATTATGAAGGCAAAGAATTATATCCAAAAATATGGTTTAGTATATACATATATCAGTATTAAAGAAATTGTTAAAGTCTCCCATTTATGCGAGCGTGAAAGAAAGAGAGAAAGAGTGAGAGAGAGAAAGAGAGAGAAGAGAAAGTGATGAGGAGTTAAGTGGGAGAAAAAGGAATAGAGAAAGACAGACAAAAATAAATAAAATATATCTTGTAGATAAATATTTTTTTCTTTCAAAAAATGAGTATGTATGTATGTATGTATGTATGTATGTATGTACTATTAAACACGTGGCCGAGCGGTTAGAACGTTCGCTTTCTTACCATGAAGCCCGGGTCCGAATCGCACTATGGTGGATTTGTCAAGAAGGTGCCTTCTTCATGTTACCGGCCTGAAGGAGGCGGTCCCAGCGTACGGTACCTTTGAAAAATGCCTGAACACTATACCACGGATTGACCCAAACCTCGTGTGTGAAGTTGGGTAGACGGTTCCCTTTGAAGAGCCGTCGATGATTGTGCTAGCTCAAAGTCCATGACCGATGGTTTGAGTGTCCTGTTCAGACTGTTGTTCACGCTAAATAACGGGCTCTCTCCCAGAAAATGTTTGCAATTGAATTCTGTGGTTGTTGAACAAACACAGGTATGCCCGAGCAAGCGTCTGCAATGGAGATTAGTAAGCCGCCCCAGTAGACGCGTAACCTCGAATAAGAGTGGTCAGCCATTATTATGTATGGTTGTATCTATCTATCTGTCTATCCTTTTTCTGTTCTATATATATATATATATATATATATCTAAGCTATATTCTCACAATTAAAACTTCAAAAGCATTATTTAGATTATTACAATAAGTTATTTAGTTTTTCATAAACATTGCCCCATATAATTTCTTAACAAAAATTTGTTCTTCAAAACCTAAGCGGACATAGTTGCACACTGATACTTTTTTCTTCTTCTGTTTGAATTCAGAGTTATTTTTCTCCTAAACTGGCTGCCACCGATGGATATTGAGTCCAGTTTAAGATACTATTTTCCGGAGAAATATAATATTTGTGTGAAAGCTGACTTGACCAAAATTTGAACTAGGTTCATCAAGACCACTTTTTGTGCCAATAAATCTTATGTACCCGGACAGTTTGTTGGTATTATGCATGCAAAGTATGAAAGGTGTGTCTGCTTTTTACTCTTGTATAAGAACAGAAATATCCCGAAATGTTTTGTACGCTGCAAATCATCGGATCTGGCCTAAGATAGATGGAAACAGACTAGGATATATATATATATATATATATATATATATATATATATATATAGAGAGAGAGAGAGAGAGAGAGAGAGAGATTGGGAAGTCGAATATATGTATATTACAATCACTGGGGTATATCATCTCCATCCCTTGCGTAGAGTCGCTAGTTATCTCCCGCTAACCCTGTAAGTTACTTGTTCACCACTGCTGTAGACTGGTATTGAACTCACAACTCGTTGGATCAGGTCACAGGATCTAACCTGGATATAGATGTTGGTTAGTTCCTGTGACTTGACCCAAAGAGTAACTTACAGGGTTAGAGGGGGATAAATTATGATTACCAGAAGAGGCAACACTACGAGAGGAGTGCAGTTCATATACCGAAACGTTGTACAAGTCGCAACAAAAATGAGGACAATAGATGGAAACAGACTAGGAGATAGATAGATAGATAGATAGATAGATAGATAGATAGATAGATAGATAGATGTCGGTCGGATACATATACATATAGAGAGAGAGACAGAGACAGAGAAGAGAGAGAAATAGATACATATATAATGAAAATGATATAGATAGATAGATAGATAGATAGATAGATAGATAGATAGATAGATAGATAGACGAGTTCGGCATGATGAGTTCAATCTTTGTTTACTCTGTTGCATTCACTTCTAATGTACTCTTGAAATATATGGATTCATCTCTTCTGCTTCCAGTTATGGATTAAATATCCAGATGGCCTTGGTTCGTAATCTGTTCATGAACAAAAACCTTTGAATTTCAAACAGTGAAAAAAAATGCAACGAGGAACTACTTCTCTATCTTTCCCAAGATTATATTGTAATTTACTGATAATGAAAGCGAGGAATTTGTGGAGAGCCATGTTTCCCTATATCCTGAAATAACATGCTTTAAAAAATGATTGATCAAACCTTTCATTGAAGTTATAAGAAGAATATTTAATCCGTCAATTGTCGCGATGCTGGAGTTTTAATAAAACCTGTATACTGGAAACGTTTTAATTTTGTCTGGGTAAATTGATTAAGAGAGGAAGTAGCACATTGGTTTTAGTGAGTTTACAGGCAGTTTCAATAAACGTGCCAACCATTTGGCTAAAATATCCGCCATCTTGGCACGGGTTGACATTGATTCTAATTCAAACAATTTTGGCTTTTATCCATTGCTTGATGAAACAGAAGATGAAGAGTTGGAAGGAGAGAAATAAAACAAAAGGAAAAATTAAAAAACAAAAATTACAAATATATTGTAAATAAAGAGCCTCAGAAGAAATAAATATCAGCAGGGCAACAGAAAGGAAGAAAGACATATTGGGAAGTAGTAGAAAGAAACAATGAAACAAACAAAACAAAACAAACATAATAAAGAAAGAAATATTAATGGGGAGCAAAAAGTAATGCTAGATGATAAAAGAAAGAAAGAAGAAAGGGAAAAATATTAGTCTTCTTCTTCTATCCGCCATGTCCTTTCAGGACGTAGACGATCATGGTTCTCCACGTCTACCTTTCCCTGGTGGCTCTTAGCACGCATTCTCCTGTTACACCTTGCAACCCCCGTTCTGTCATCTACCTGCTCAGGCCCTTCAAATATGTTATCCACTGCTTTCTTCTGTCTCTTTTTCCCTCTATCTGGCCTGTTAGTATCAGGTTCTCTAAGCTCTCCTTCCCCATTGCATGTCCCAGAAACGTCAGCTGTGTCTTCCTGATGCCCAATATTAATTTCCTTTTAGTTTCCATTCTTTCTAACACCTCATCATTGCTCACATGCTCGGTCGATGATATCCTCAGCATCGTTCTGTAGAACCACATTTCAGCTGATATTGTCCAACATTCACTGCCATATTTAGCAACTGACATGACATAGCAATCTAGCACTCTTTTCTTTGTTTCTAGTGAAAGTTTCCTGTGTCTTAATACTTTACTCAGCGTCTAGAACGTGTCCTTCGCCATACCAATTCGCCTCCGGATCTTTGTGTTGCGCTCTCCGTCTTCTGTTGTAACACTTTTCCCAGGTATTTAAATTTTTGTACCTTCTTGATTTTAGTATCCCCCACTAGTATTTGGCATTTTGAGTTGTTGTTTTTGCTGATGAACATGCATTCGGTTTTCTTGCAGTTTATTTGTAGTCCTTTTTCGTCACTCTAAGGAAACAAAGCTAAACAAGCATAAGAAAGAAAGCAAGAAAGAAAGAAAGAAAGAAACAAACAAACAAACAAACAAAGAGTATTAGTAGATTAGCTAAAAAAAAAACAAAGAAAAAGAAAAGGAAGAGTGTTACTAGGTAACAGAAAGAAAGATTTTGATTGATTTTTTACCGTTTATCAACCGTTTGCGGGTTATTTAAAGATGGAAAATATCTCTACATTTTAAAGAAATTTTGGGAGATAATAATGATTTATTGATACACGTTCTACTAATCAACCAATAGGTGAGCTGATATACAATTTTTCCAACTTGCCAAAGTGATTTTAAAGAATTCGACGCGAATTAGAAACCAGATTTCTGATTTCCAATTCCAAACGGCCATCCAATATTACAGCATCTTGTATTACTAAGCAGTCACGCATTTAGGTACTGACCATGCTTGACATTGCTTAACTTCGGTAATCGCACGAGAACCGGTCCTTCAAAGTGATATGGTCATAAGCCGAAAAAAAGGAAAGAATAGAAAATAATAAAAGCTCTGTAAAAGAAGGAAAGAAAGAAAGAAAGAAAGTAAAATGAAAGAAAATAATAAAAACCAAAGTCAGTCAGTTAAGTGCCACACGTGATACACGCTTTGAGAGATCATGTCTCGAAAGAGACATAACTGACTGGGCAGAAGATTATCCCGCAGTAGGTTGCCATTGTTTTCTGCGGTAGACTGGTTACCACCCAAGACTAAAGAACCCAACCTGTCCTATTATTTAACCCATAACTGGAGGGAAGAGACATAAGGGTAGTTGTGCGTAGGTGAATGCAAGGAATTTTAACAGGAATTCGAACTCGGCTCCCCAATTTGTCGTTCCGAGTCGATATCCCCTGCACAAAAAAGAAAGAAAAAAAGAATGCAAAAGAAAGAAAGAAAGAATGAAAAAACACACTATAATAGTAAGACAGAAAATAATAAAAACACAAGCAGAGAAAGTAAAATGAAATAAAATATTAACAAACAAGAAAAGAAAGAAACAAACAAACAAAGAAAGAAAATAATATAATCGAGAAAAGAAGAAAAGAAAATAATGAAAACACAAGAAAAGAAAGAATGAAGGACAGAAAAAAGAAGATTAAAAAAAAAAAGAAAATAATAAAAAGCAAGAAAAAGGAATAAAAAGAAGAAAATAATAAAAAGAAAGAAGGAAAGAAAGAAAGAAAGAGAACGTTTTAGCAGGATAAAATGAAGAAAGATATAAAAATCTAAAGGTAGGGAGAGAAAAATCTTAGTAGAGATGAAAAAAGAAACAAAGAAAGAAATAGTCGAAATAAAAGATAAAAGAAATGTGAGGCGGTAATGTAAGAAAGAAATCAGGGAAGAAACACCTATAAGTCCGCATTTTGAACGTCCTGAAATAATGCTACTGAATTTGAAGATGGAAATAGTTCAGAAAGAAGTCAAAGAGCAATGATGAGGGGTTTGGAGATGCGTCCATTATAGACGTTTCGTTTATTAGTAGCAGCAGTATAAAAAAAAAGGCGGGAAAATAGTTTGTAAACACTTACAGCTTGTATTCGCATCTCCCGTATTCGGACAGCATATTTTTTTTCAATCCCTTCCGTCAATTGTCTCAAGTAATTTACTAAAGACCAGTTATAGACATGCTCCTTTTCCCCAACCACGTCAGTTCATCCCACCCTATTCTGTCAATAACCTTCTTTTCTGTACGAACCCCTCCTTAAACTTTGTCTTTAACACGTTTATTGTTTTTTTTTTAACGTTTTTCTCACCCACACTTCATAAGTGACATTACTGATTAGCAAAAATAAAAATAAAATAATAAAACAGAAACCAAAAAAATATGTGGTACCGGTTGGCCAGTCCGACTCTCGGACGGACAGGGCGAGATAGAACGAGAGAGGATAAGTTAAATGAGAGGGAGAATAAGGTTTCATAATGTAGCAACACATTAAGCCATGCCCCGGAGGCTTTGGGGCAGTCCCCGTCAAGTTCATTGAATATGTGATTTGGCGTTAGGAGCAGGCAGGACAAGGTGGGCGTAGGGCGTAATGGCAACCAACAACTGCCCTAGCAGCAAACGAACACGACGCACAAGCGAAATTGTAAACCAAATAGAATTTGCATTATTCACCGAGATTAAAAATCTTTTGTAAAGAAACAACGTATGTAAACACTGACGAAGAAAAATGACGTCCACTGTTATGTTTGTTTCAGCAATGACAATAGATTAACTATCAGGATATAAAAGGCAGAATTATTATTATTATTATTATTATTATTATTATTATTATTATTATTATTTACTAGTTTTGTACTAATTGAATCTGCTGACTACTGAAGAGGACCAAGTGACAACAAGTATCTACAATACTTCAACGCTCTACTTTTAGAAGTGGCGTCAGAAATATGCCATTGATGACCCTTTATTTTCAGTCAGTCAGTTAAGTGCCATACGCGATACGCACTTAGGAGATCATGTCTCGAAAGAGACATGACTGACTGGGCAGAAGATTATCCCGCAATAGGTGGCCATTACTTTCTGCGGTCGACTGGTTGCCAGCCAAGGCTATGGAACCCAATCTGTCCTGTTGTTTACCCAATAACTGTATGGAAAAGACCGATTAATACATTTCCCATGAGTATTTGCGCGTAAATGAACTCAACTGGAATTCAAACACGGCTTCCCGATTTTTCGTTACGTGCCGATATCCACTGAATCACAACGCACCTTCTCAGCATCCCAAATTATCATGGTTGCTCTGAGGGCACATAGCTGCGAGAAAAATCCAATCAAATCTAAATTAAATAAATAAAAATATAAATTTCCTTCAATTTTTCTGAAATATCATTTTTCTGCCAGATATTTGGAAACTAATTCCAGTTAAATTCCTTGCATTCACTTACGTACAAATACCCTTGGGAAAAGTATTAATCCGTCTCTTCCTTCTAGTTATGGGTTAAATAACAGGACAGATTGGGTTCTATAGCCTTGGCTGGCAACCAGTCAACCATAGAAATCAATGATAACCTACTGCGGGATAATTTTCTGCCCATGTCAGTCATGCCTCTTTCGAAACATGATCGCCCAAAGCGTGTATCACGTATGACACTTAACTGATTTGGAAAAGGCATACTGTACTACTAAACATGCGTATCGAAAGCTCCAATACGAACACTTAAGCGTGTTTGGGTTTCAATCTGAGGAAAGAGTTGGATAAGTCTATTGGTGATTACGAAATTGTTTGGTGTGATTACTAGTGATGACGACGTTATGCCTCCATTCAGATTACTACAGGGCCTCACACTCAACACGACGACCTACATCAAGTGATTTGAGAAGGGTATGCTGTGCGTTGTGGTACAGTGGATATCGGCTCGGAACGAGAAGCCGGGGAGCTGAGTTCGAATTCCAGCTGAATCCATTGTATTCACTTACGCACAAACAACATTGGGAAAGGTATTAATCCGTCTCTTCCTTCCAGTTATGGGTAAAATAGCAAGACAGATTGGGTTCTATAGCCTTGGTCGGCAACCAGTCTACCGCAGAAAGCAATGGCAATCTACTGCGGGATAATCTTCTGCCCAGTCAGTTATGTCTCTTTCGAGACATAATCGCCCAAGCGTGTATCACGTATGGCACTTAACTGATTGATGCTGGCCTGAGTCAAGAGAATAGCTGCTGGAAGACCCTTTCCCTGCCAACAGTACTCTGCATTATGCCGTACCAGCAGGAGAATTCAGTTATGGCTGTCTGACAATTTTGCGACCATATCACGCCTTAAATCCGGTCACCTAACTCCCCAGGGACTACAACCCCCTTGATTATTATGTGTGGGGTGCAGTTGAATGAGAGACGTAAAAACCTCCTTGTAAAACCAAAATGAACGGATGGTAGCATTCACCAACTTAAACAAAAGGACTGTCCAGAAGAATTACAGGAGATTACTTGTCATTCGTGCGAGAAGCTCTAATGCGAGCATTTCAGAGTGTTTGGGTTTTAATTGGAGGACAACTCAAAGGTTTCGAAAAAGTTAGACGAGTCTAATGGTGTTTTGACTGACCACTCGTAATGGCGACGTCATGCCTCCATTCATCTCCCACCCCCAACAAAAAATAGATATGAGAAACCGCATGAAATCTAAATAAAATATTATATGAACAAAATTTGGAAATTCCGCGAAACAATGTATTAAATTCGTTGGTTGCCCGCTGTAACCAGACATGATTTTCTAAGTGCCGCTTTCATGTGGCACAAGGACGAAAGTATAAGACACCCAGTGAGGATCGAACTCACTTTAATTGGTTCTAGCGTGACAAGCTCGCTAACCATTCCATCACGCCGAAGTGCCCCCACTGTAATGTGACAGGTCACAATTTTTATATAAAAATCCCACTCTGATCAAACGAGTTTCCGAAGCCAATTTTAATGAATATATTTACTCGTTAGCTTTTCAATATATTTTTTGTAACTTTGGTAAGTATATCTGTTAACATGAAATGACAGTGTTATTTTAATTTTTGTATCACACACTGTCTGTGTGTGTGTGTGTGTGTGTGTGTGTGTGTGTGTGTGTGTGTGTGTGTGTGTGTGTGTGTGTGCGCGTGTGTGTGTTACGGAAAATGCTGAAGATTAACGAATTAGTTTTAACAACCGACATATTTAATTTATTTATTTCAACATTACTTTTAACAGATACTCCTATTTGAATAGATATTCTGTTTTAATCAAACAGTATATTTATATGGTTATTTCTACCCGCCTGATAAATTTATCGTAAATAATCAGACCAGCAGAAATAAATATATAAATATTCTGTTTGATTAAAAACAGAATATCTACTCAAATACGAGTATCAATTAAAAATAATGTTCAATCAAATTAACTATATATATATATATATATATATATATATATATATCCAAACACATTTGACTAAAAAAACGTGAAAAGATCTGTATCTGTTTTAATCATTTTCATGGCTGAATTTTATTTTGCACATATTTAGTTACACATAAATAAAATTAATAGCCGAAAACGCTCGGAAACAAAAAACATTTGGACAATACCATTAAAATTTGTGTTCTGAAAAACAACTCATAAGAAACACGAAAAACTATGTAAAAAGGTTAATGATTATACCTGGAAAGGAAAATATAAAAGGCAAAATGAATTCCGCGAGAAATAAAAAAACAACAACTATTTTTTTAAATGTCTAATATCCCTAGCACTTCTCGTTTTTGCATATGTGTAGTTGTACCAACATAAAAATTTAGGCCAATTAAGTTCTGAAGATCTAAACGCTTCAAAAGTAAATTTTTACCCTTTGTCATACACTTCATCACCATATATATATATATATATATAGGAATCTGATAAGACAAAGTAGAAAGTCTTTTATCAAAAACGCGTTTCGCCGAAGAAAGCTTATGTTATCTTTGGAATCATTGCCTTTCTCATAATCAAATTGATGATGCTAAAGCGAATGAGCTTTCTCCGGTGAAACGCCTCGTTGATAAGAGAATTTCCAATTTGTTTCGACATCTCCACTTTTGTTTTTGACGCTGTTATATATCCTGAACATGCACACACATAAACACACACACACAAGCGCACACACACACAAGCACACACAGGCAAACACACACACACGCACACACGCACACACACACACACACACATACACACATAACACACAAATATATAAATATTTATGTTTGTGTATGGGATTTCATTTGTAAAAATGCCAAGAAATCTTAGCTGCAGCATTGTAACTCTATGTTAATATCTGTTTGCACCCCATTTCTGTTTTAATTTGAATTTTCCTCCTTAACTTTCACTTCTCAACATCTTCGCACTTATCGTATTTTGGCTTTAATTTCAAGTGAAAATAAAGATAAAAATTGTCCAACATTTGGATATTATTTTATTATGTTGGTTCTAAGCTTTCGGCCCACATGAGAAATCACCAGAGAGGCTACAGGAACGTTAACATAAAGGCATCCACCATCAAAGATGATATTGTCTTGTGTGGACATAAAAGATTGCTATGCAACGATAACAGTCACCGAAAAGCAGACGCTGGTCGTATATATATATATATATATATATATATATATATATATATATATATAACGGATTTTTAATTATTAGTTTGGATTATACATATTTCGCCGCTCTTGTGTTCTTGGCGCGGCTTTTCAGATCCAAAATTTGAATTTTGAAGAGCCGCGCCAAGAACACAAGCGGCGAAATATGTATAATTCCAAACTAATAATTAAAAATCCGTTATATAAAATATTACTCTGTTAAATAAATGAATTTAACATTGAGTTCTCTGGAATTCGTCTCCTTTGTAATTTACCCGGATTACATATCAAGTGTACTACATTATATATATATATATTAGAATTAGTACAAACTGTTTATTAAGAGTGCGTGTCATCGTGAAACTGTTACATGATTTTCAACAATAACTTAAGTTATTTTTCAACTCAAAGTAGTGTATAAAAGAAAACGATGGCAATACATTGCACGTCAAACATATATGAGTGGGTAATCTATTCGTTACAAATTAAATTATCAGAAGATGGGAGACTCAATCAATATATGCTAGAGGATAAATTATAGATATCTACTTTTATGATATTATGAAAATTAACTACACTTTAGGATATATTTTAGACGATGATGACAAATGAAAATTACTTTGTTACGTTTATTGAGCAAGTATAGTTTTGGGAAATTGATAATTTATAATTTTTCCTGTAAACATAGAAAACATGGTTCATGTATAGGTTGATGGTTAATGTTTCTTTAATTCGGCTTTGTGTCAGACATAAGCGAATGTGTGGAACAGTGTAAGAATAAAATATACATTTTTCATGTTAAAATAGAAATTTATTAAAAAAATGAATAACAAGTATTCGTGGAAATTAATGAGAAAGTTAAAGGTATCAAGATTTGTAGGAAATGTTCGTAGTAGTAATTTGTTGAAAGAGTATATGCGTACGTATGTATGTATACATGTGTTCAGTAAGAATGTCTTTGGATGGAGAAGAAGAAACAAAAGAAATCAGCACGCGAGAAGGAAAGTGCAAGAGAACAAGGGGCAAAATGACCTTATCTCGGGGTCTATTTGAAATTGAAGTTACATTTTAGTTTTGGCTTTCTCGTTGCTTCCTTCTAACTGTCTGACTGACGCTTATTGGGGACCTTTCATTGTCATTAGATTTTTCGCAATGACTCGCGAAGTTCTCAAGTCTTGCAAGTCGCTCCCATTGATCAAAAATTAATTTAAAACCTACTTGCGAAACCTGGTTTCGACTTTTTCTTTAAGCACGTAGTCAGATCTTTTTCTCTTTGGAAAAAAAGCAGGATTTCACACATCGTTGTGAATTTTTGTAAAAGTGAAGAAGAGAGTTGATTTTAATTCTTAATTTCTTATCCACTACAAAAGATTTACAAGTTCTTTTTTTTTAATATTTTCCATTTTACGGTAGGTGTTTTATTGGCATCTTAAAATTGCCAATAATAATTAGAAAATGATGTACTATCGCGGTAAGTTTATTGTTAAATGATGAGAAAATAATGGCAGGTTTTAAAAGGATTCTTTGTACAACCGATAGAAAATGTTTATTAGTGTGGAATTTTCTATGGTAGGAGTAGAGCATAGGTAGACTATTGAGTGAGTTTAACATTTATTTTTTAATGGACACTCAATAGGTTTTCGGCAACTGCAATTATTGTTATTGTGATTATTAATCTTTTTAGGATGTTGTTGCTTGTTTAGTAACCTTCATAAAAAATTCTATTATTATATTTTTTTGATGATTTTCTCGAGGTTATCCATACAACTGTAGCTCAGTTTCAGAGTGTTTCTGTTAAACATTTTGCTTAGTGGATTATTTTAGGGAAGTGCTTTTCTTTTAATTTTAGGAATTTATGCCCTAACTTAGTACTTATCATCTGGTTAAATGAGGGTGTATATCAAATGATTTTTCTCCTATTATTGTTGTTGTTATTATTATTTTTATTATATTTCAGGTGAGGGTATTTATAGCCGCTGTTTTAAAAGCAGTGTCATAGAATTTGCTATGATTGTAAAAGATATCTTCATTAGAAGAATTGTTACTAATTCTGTTTTCAATAATGGTATATGCTGGATGATTGAGCGAGGGTGGTTAGATTTAAGGTGGATGTATATGGGATTAGCGTTGGTTTTTAAGTATGGAGAGTAAGTGTTTTTGACTACATCAAGTGTTGCATCTACGAAGTCTACTCTTTTCTAGAATAGTTTTTATAGTGACCTTAAGGCTAAGAATTTTCCAGTTCCCTATGTATTAATTTTCTAATTCTATTGGCTTTAATATTAGTGGAATTTTTTACCACATTAAAACCCTTTTTGTTTATTGAGCAATATTTTAAATTAATGATTTGAACGTTGCAATTTTATTCTTCGTTCATCTTCATTTATATATATATATATATATATATATATATGTGTGTGTGTGTGTGTGTGTGTGTGTGTGTGTGTGTGTGTGTGTGTGTGTGTGTGTGTGTGTGTTCTCGAATATTCCAACCCTATACAATCCTATAATCTCAATGTTTATATCGTTATACGCTGTCAGGTTGTACAGAATAAATAGACCAACAAGATTTGAGGACTCAGCGGAGTGTAGAGATCCCATTGTGATGTCAAATAGGTTCTCACATTTGTTTTTTTTTTCTTTGTTTTTTTTTTCTTCACTGTTCATTATTGTGGATGAGTACGGATCGTTTTGCACTCATGATTATTATCCGTTCCTCGTTAGGTAGATTGGAAAACTCCATGGCGAATTTTAATGCCCAAATGAATAAATCTTTGGAAATAGAACGGTACTGATCAACGATATCAAACTGGATAAACGAACAATGGCCATATTATTTATTTGGTTAAACCAGTAATTGACAACACTGGTGTTAATACCATTGAGTTAATTCGAGGCGTATTTTAATTTGGAAGTTGATTCTGTCGAGGATGGTTTTGCAGATTTTGCCGATTTTAGGTCCTATGGAGTTGATAATCCTGGTAGAGCAGTTAATCTCGTAATCCGTTTTATGATCCTTAATAGTGACGTAATACATCACAGTGCAGAGTTTACTAACTTTATCGCTGATTTTTAATTTATTTGTAATGCATTTACATGTTACATTTATGTTTTCAACTAATTTGCTAATGTTGTTATCTACGCTTTTGTATTTTTGTGACATATATATATATATATATATATATATATATATATATAGCCTTTGAAATTTGAAAAAGAAATCACCCGACCGGCGGTCGAGAACGAGGGAAAATTTACTCGCTCCAAAATCATTTTACACGACTGAATCCATTTTCTTAATAGTCGCCTTACGTAAACATGATGTGAATCACTGACGGAAAACAAAAAATGAAAATTTTAACTAAAATTTCGAACGTGTTATAAATTATTTAAAAATGATAACAACAAAATCTGAACTTTCCTCTTAATAATAGCATAAACATTTTAATGATAAAACTTTGTCTTTATTAACTTTGAGCCCTTTTAACATAATGATATGCAGTTTTTTTGGGCAATTGAGTGGAGGTACCTAAAATATTTGTAGTTTCTTCTATTTGACTACAATCTCCATCTCATAGATAAAAAAAATAACAAATCTGATTTTCTCAACGATTTTCTATAAAATAAATACTTACTTGTATAATTTGTTTTTCGGTACGTGGTTCAAAGAAGTATGCGTTTTTTTTTTTTAGTTTCTAAATGTTCGTTTTTAATTTTCGTAAATATAGATATTGAGTTAAGGATAATATTTTTCGAAATGAGTTTCTAAAAATCTGTGAGCGTCTTTAATCTGGGTGACAAAGACACTTTGGTTCCACTCTTGAAGCGTTAATTAAAGAATTCTTTACACTGACATGGACGATAAAAGCGAGACTAAAGTGTTCAATAATGTCATTGTAGGTCATTCTAAGTAACTTGTGAATCGTCAATGGCATACTTTTGGGTTGTAAAAGGAATCAGGTTTCCTTTTTCTATTGTGAGATTTTTAATCGACCGCGGGCGAGTAAAGCAATAAACTTTAAGTAGATCGACTATGATATTGTTAAGTCTTTTATATAATATTTCATGTGATCTTACTATTATTTTTTTTTTAGAACATAAATTATATAAAAATTGGACAATTGTTTTATATTTCCTAGCGCAGGATCGAATCATGCCAGTGAACGCAATTTTATCTTTGAAAAGATTTCTCCAACGTTAAACCGATAGACAAACATAAATATGGTGTTTAATAAATAAATGGATCGTCTACTCAAATACCAGTATTCCACTAAATATAATGTTTAAAGAGATAAAAAAAATATATGTCGGTTTAATAAAAATTAATTATTTTCTATAAAAAGTTCGCTTTTGTTTATGCTTGGATGCGAATCTGTACACACACACACACACACACACACACATATATATATATATATATATATATATATCGGTAAAAAAAGTGTGAGAAAGTGGTAAACGTTTTATTTAAAGTGTAGATTTTGTTAAAGTGTAGTTTAAAGTGTGCAGGGAACAGTACTTTTCTGAATTCATCGTCTGACGTTGCAGAATCAGCTTATAATACACAATACCTGGGTACTTTGACGTGATGTAATGTTCAGAAAGATCAATTACAGCTGAATAGTGAGTTCGATCCTCACTATGTGCCCCATTCTTTCGTTCTCGTCTTACAATAAAGCCATGCTTAGAAAATCCCCATAATATACAACACCTTTCCAATCTTATCACATACACTTCTTCTATTTGCCTTGTCCTTTCAGGACGTAGGCGATCATGGCCTTCCACTACTCCATATTCCTGGTGGCTCATAACACAGTTTCTCCTGTAACACCACACTACCCCCGTTTTTTCATCCACATTTCAAATATGTTATCCGCTACTTTCCTCTATCTCTTTTCCCCTCTATCTGTCCTGTTAGTATCAGATTCTCCAAGCCCTCCTTCCTTATTACATGTCCCAGGAACTTTAGCTGTCTCTTCCTGATGCTCAATATTAATTTCCTTTTTGTTTCCATCCTTTCCAAAACCTCGTCATCGCTCAAATGCTCGGTCCACGATATCCCTAGCATCCTTCCGTAGAATCACATTTCAGTTGCTTCAAGTTTTTCCTTCATCTTTGATGATATTGTTCAGCATCCAACTGCCATAGTGATAAACTGACATCACATCGCAATTTAGTACACTCTCCTTTGTTTCTATCGAAATTTTCCAGTCTACTAATACTTTACTCAGCTTCTGGAACGCACCCTTCGCCATGCCAATTCGCCTTCGGATCTCTGTGTTACACTTTCCGTCTTATGTTAGCACACTTCCCAGGTATCTAAATTTTTGTACCTGCTTTATTTTAGTATCTCCCACCTGTATTTGGCATTTTGGGCTGCTCTTTTTGCTGATGACCATACATTCGGCTTTCTGCAGTTTATTTGTAGTCCTTTTTGTCATTCTCTTCAGCTATCTTCTGTAGGAGGTATTGTAGTTTCGTTTCCGTGTCTGCAGTCAGCACTGTATCATCTGCGTACATTAGGTTGTTCAGATTGTGGCCTCCGATGACAAATTCTGGTATAACATCTAGGGTCTTCAGCACAGTATCACCTTATCTGGATAGAGACCGACTACTATACTGATTTAATTGATTCATTTCGTTTTTTCCCACACCTTTTTCATTTAACATTGTTATATACAATCCATTTATTATTGCCTGCTATCATTTTTCATAAATAGGTAATTTTTTGCGCCTGAGCAGAGAATAGCATAATCTGAACAATATAAGATATGCAGATGACACAATGCTGATAGCTGACACGGAAAGGAAACTACAAGACATCCTACAGGAAGTAGTTGAAGAAAACGAAAAGAAAAGACTACAAATTAACTACAAAAAAGTGAATGCATGGCCATCAGTAAAAAGAGGAGAAGCTTACAATGCCAATTACAGGCCGGGGATACTAAAATAAAGTAGGTACAGAAATTCAAATACCTGGAAAGTGTTCTAACAGATAGCGATATGAGCGACACTGAGACTCGAATGGCTGAGGATGCAGAATATTGAGAGACAGAAAAATTAACCTGGATATAGACGTTGGTTAGTTCCTGTGACTTGACCCAAAGAGTTGTGAGTTTAATACCAGTCTACGGCAGTCGTGAACTAATAACTTACAGGGTTCGAGGGAGACAACTCATGACTACCAGAAGAGGCACTACTACGCAAGGAATGGAGTTCATATAGAACAGTGATTGTAATAAAGGGTTCAGTTCGAAATTCCTATCACCTGAAGAAGTCTAGAGCGTACAACAGCCGAGACGTCGTACAAATGTCAACAAAGATGAGGACAATAGCCCGAATAATGTAAATACTGTTTATGAAAGCTCTGTAAATTTTGAAAACCTAACGTCATTTTTTGTTTACTTCTGTTTATAAATATATGTTGGTAAATAAAATCTATGCATTTGCATTGATAAAATCAATAAGGTGACGAAACGAGACAGTAAAGAAACGAATTTCTTTTGTCTTTATCCGTATTGTCTTTTTGCAATTTTTTTTTATTTAATTAAGGAATTTTTACACGCACACGCACACACAGAGAAAGAGAGAGAGAAAGAGAGAGAGACACACACACATACATACATATATATATATAAACATCATATATATATATATATATTAGAAACCCTGGATAAGTTTTCGTTGTTTTCCAACAGATGGCGTTGCCAGAACTGCGTGTTACAGATGATAACGCATCTATAAAGAATTACTATAAGCAAGCTTGAAATTCAGTGTATGTCATTTCACTGAAGTGTAAACAACTTTGTTTTTCATGGCGTTAAACATGTCGGATTTCGGGCCAAAGAAATTTTATTTGCGGGGAATTTTACTGCACTACTTTATTCAAAAGAAATCTGCAGCTGGAGCACACAGAATTTTTGTTGAGACTTACGGCGAAAATCACTTTGTTGTTTCTCGAAAACAACATGCAGAGATTGGTTTAAACTCTTGAAAATAATGATTTTGATATCAAAGATAAAAAAACGTTCTGGCGCACTGAAAATTTTGAAGACCAACGTTATAAAGACTCATGTCAGGCGCAAGGTGAACTTGCAGAATCATTAGAAGTTGATCATACAATACTTTCAAAACATTTGAAAACATTAGGAATGATTCAAAGGCAAGGGCATTGAGTTGCGTACGAGTTGAAGCTGGGAGACATCGAATTGCTTCTTGACATATGTGAACTGCTGATGTACGAAAGAAAGAATTTTTGCATCGTATAGTGACCGGCTATGAAAAGTGGATACATTACGATAACCGTAAGCGTAGAAGATCGTGAAGTAATCCCGGTCATGCATCAAAATCGGCTGCAAAGCTGAATATCCATGGTTCGAAGCTTCTACACTTAATTAGGCGATGATCATATGGATGTAGTTTATTATAAGCTGCTCAAACAGATCGAAATCATCACGGGAGATCATAATTGACTGCAACTGATGAATTTGAGCTGACCATTGAAAAAAAAAGGCCGCTATATGAGCAGAGACACGACATAATGATTTTGCAACATGAACTAGGCTACATGTTGCAAAACGGGTATAAACACACTTGAAGATGCTTGAATGGGACCTCTTATCCCACCCGATGTATTCACTAGACTTTGCCCCGTCTGATTATCACTTGTTCTGATCGATGGAACATAGCCTGGCTGAGCAGCACTTTGATTCATATGAAAATGCCAAAAAGTGGGTCGACTCGTGGTTAGCCTCAAAAGACGACGTGTCATTTTTTCGACGTGTAATTCAAATGCAGCCAGCAATATAGAAAAAAGTAATGGCTGGCGATGGACAATATTTCAGTGACATGTTTCTTACTAATTTTGTGTAAAGAAAACATTAAATTTCATGAAAAAAACGAGAGAACTTATTCAAGGTCCTTATATATATATATTTACAAACATGACTAACGACCAAAGGAAATCGTATTTTAGCAGACATGGTTCGTTATCTGATGGAGTTTATCAAGGTAAATGCAAAAGCTGTAGTTTGCAACAAGTATTTATAAACAAAGTAAAAATGTCGTTATTTTTTTAATTTGATTTTTAACATTTTCATGAATAGGCAAACATAAAAGTCTAGAAAACTATGGAGTTATCTGTACATTTTGGGAAGATTCGAGACGGCACTTATATATATATATATATATATATGTGTGTGTGTGTGTGTGTGTGTGTGTGTGTGTGTGTGTGTGTGTCACTTAGTAATGACGGGAAGGGACAAGGAAATCACAAAAGTGCATAAAATAAAGCAACCAGAAAAAAAATGGAAATCTTTTCTGTTTGGAAAAGAAGAATGTAATTTGAGAAAATGAAGTGGAAATAAATGCTTCCTTCTATCAAAAAAATAAAAAGGGAGAAAGACGACATTGCTTCATCAGGCGTTGATGGAGTGACCTCTCCGTCTTCCCCAATACACTACAACCTAAACACTTTTGCCTCAGGTGTTCACTGCAATTTGTACAATTATTTTTTCGCAGACAAAAGTTTAGAAAGGAAACACGCAGGTTAGCATTATGCAAATCTAAAGATTCACATTTGATTTCGATTTCGGTATGTTTTTTCTTATTATTCACATACATTTATAGGCACACGCAAGTAGGCACAAGCAAAAACAGGAGTATACACTATTTGTTGATATAAGTATGTGTGTGTATCTACAGATATATCTACAGAAGCATATATATCTTAAGACATTACATACTCAAATATTATTGTATTCTTTTTCATTTTCGACAATGTTGATTATTACAATTTAAATTGTGTTTTAACTGTCCGAAGGTCGAGTAGCTGTTTTTTTTTTCAAAGTATATTCGACCGTTACAGTCATTTTCAAGAAATAATTTTGTGTCTCTGTCGACTACCACAAAGAATCTCTTTGTCTACAACCTGGAATTCGTTTGTGTAGCTGAAAGTTTGAAATGTTCTACGATTACGTCACGTGTAACAGCCACTGAAAACGAAGCTGAACAAAAGAAATGCAATATCTTATAATTTTACACACACACACACACGCACACACACACAAACGCACACACATATACATATATATATATATATATATATATATATATCGAGATATAGATATATGCGCACACTAAATATACCATATGCACATATATATGTATCACCTGATAGTAATCGACACTGATCATATATCTATCGCAGATATTGAGCATAAATATAGCAAATTATATATATATATATAACGGTCATGTCACGTTGAATACACCGGTTTCCTGCTCGATCACCTGGTCAGTACTTAGGTGGGTGACCACTTGGGAATACCAGGTGCTGTTAGCGTTCACGGATGTGCATTGTGGTGCGGTGGATGTCGGCTTGGAGGGGGAAATCAGTGAGCCGAGTTCCAATTCCAGTAGGGCACACTGCATTCACTTGCGCACTAGTACCCTTGGGAAAGGTATTAATCGTCCGTTCCCTCCAATTATGGGTTAAATAATTGAGGTCCGCTGTTCATGCGATATGTGGCAGATTTCTGCACCGATTGTTTGTTATCAGCGGTTCCAAAAAGTGTTTGGATGGTACTACACAATGCCTTCACCACTATAAACAAATCTCTGTGTGGATGTCTTACTAAGGTTAGACCCTCATACATCGAAATCGATGGGAGAGTCCATAATATATATATATATAAGCATATTTGGTGAAACAATTTTGACATATGTTTATATATTTCCTCTTTCATCCTCTCGTAGTCACGAATAAGTTTCCTTGTATGGAGATTAAAATTAGCAAGAAAAGATGCTGTAGTTTTTTTTCATTCGTTTTATTTTCTCAAGTATTTTCAGACTTATCAAAAATAATTCTTCAGATTAAGACAAAATACATGCATTTGTCCGTTACGAATTTCTTGTGATTTACCGTTATGAATTTAATTTTAATCACTAAATTATTAAACAAATATTGCTTAAATTGTCAAAATTATTTAAATAGATATTGCTAAAATGAGGAGATACTACCTAAATAAACAGAAACACACGCACACACATATGTATATGCACGCAGACACACTTTATATGTTTATATATAATCGATATGAAGAAAGAAAATATTTATGGAGGCTAATGCCTTCAAGGTAAACAATCTTCATAAGTGCACAGTATTAAAAAGACACTATTCATAGTAAAAAAAAATCACACATTATATATATAATTACTTAGGTTTTGGTCATAATAAAATTAGACCAGTATACAAATGTATTAAAAAGTGTTCAATACAATTATATTGTAGAACATTTTAATATTTTTCATTTGTAAACGATTTATTACGCGACCTAGGTTTCTACCTTGTGGTGTCTACAGGCGATTTGCAATAACTGATTTTTACCGTTTATTTAAGAACGCTCACGTAAAGGGGATTTTTTTTGAACGCGCAATTTTTCAATAGGTATTAGTATTATGCAACCATGAATGTAAACGTTATAACTTCTTCTAATTTTGAAAATTGCGCGTTCAAAAAGAAAAAGAAATTTTTTTTTCTTTAATCATATCACCACAAGCAAGGCGATATCGCCACTGATGCGCTGGGGGCTACGTGAGAAGGAAAAGATTGGAAAAGAGAAAAACCGGAAACCACATCCTAACCAGGAAACAAGGGATGAGCCTCTTCACCTGTTCAATAGACTCGGGTGGAGTGTGAACCGGGCGATAGTTTAGTCTATCTACTCCAATTGAAAAAAATAAAAATAAGAAAAAAAGAGTGAAAAGTTTGGAAAAGGGAAAAACCGGAAACCACATCCTAACCAGGAAACAAGGGATGAGCCTCTTCACCTGTTCAAATATCCCCGTTGCGTAAGTGTTCTAGAAAAATAGTAAAAATTAGTTATTGCAAATCGCCTGAAGACACTAAAATGAAACCTCTCTCTCTCTCTCTCTCTCTCTCTCTCTCTGCGTAAAATTCTCGGCTGACATGAAGCGGAAAATTATATTGAATCCATTCTAGGTCTTCTGCTACTGAATTTATCTATCATATCTATAAGTCTATCATTCGTCCATGCTTTAAATGTTGCTGCAAAATATGGTCTGATGCTCTTACTGTATATTTAGAGATCTATCTAATCAAAATTTATTTATAAATGGAATGTTCTGTGTATGTGTGTGCCTGTGTGTGTGTGTGTGTGTGTGTGTGTGTGTGTGTGTGTGTGTCCCCGTTACCTATAGACTCCGAAACGGCTCAACCAATTTTCTTGGAAATTTACACAGTTGTACTATAAGCGTCTGCGAGTGTTCTTAGCTAGGTTTTGTGTCGAGATACCCCTGATAAATATCAAAAATCGATAATCGAAAAAATCGGGTAATAGAAGGAGTGGTCCGATTTTAATCAAATTTGATACACTCATAGACAAAGACATAAGAAACGATATTCAGAAGTTTTTTCAATTGGGTTTGGCAGTTCTTACAGTAGTGCAGAAAATTGATAGTATATATATATATATATATATATATATATATAAGGCAAGATGTTTGTGTGTGTGTCTGTTTATCTGCCTGTATGTCTGTATTTTCTTCAGCCTTTTATTTTAGTTTTTGCATTGGGTTTGGCTCTAAGTAGGTATAATTGTAGTTCTTAGTCTCAGCCATGATACCATTTACTCAGAGGACTTATTTAGCCTTCAAAATTCAGTTTACGACGAAAACAACTTATTTGATATCGATACCAGAAAATCAAAATTTGACTTACATCCATTCATTTTTCTTTCAGTCTACGGTTTTGCTTTAACTGGAAACAACTATTGCTTTTTAGTCTTTCATGCCAACGTCCAAAGAGTCTGAGTTCCAGGACCATTAATTAGTTTTAAAGCTTTTATTACACCCGAGCAACGTCGGGCTATACTGCTAGTTATTAATAGAATACAAAGAAGATTCAGCAATATTATTAGTCCTCTCCTTACGTCTCGGCTTCAGGCACATTCACACCACCGTAATGTAGCCTTCCGTGTTTCTTCTTTGTACATTCGTGGTCATTGGCTAGATGTAACCGCAAGTTCTATGCTAATAATTTCTTTTGCCGCACTCCACGCTTATGAAACTCTCTTCCGACTCCATGCTTTCCAGCCAACTTCATTTCCAAAAACTTAAATGCAATGTCAATCATTATCTATTGTCTTCTTGATTACGTTTCTGTTTTCTCTTTTTTGTTTCTTCTCGTTCTTTCCCACCCACCCAGCAACATCTTGTATATCAATAGCTTTAATGCATTGCGTAGAGTGATTTATTTATTTTTAATTGATATACTGTTTACATGCGGACAAATTGTTCCCATACATGTTATTGTTATCATTTCGGTCGTTGTGCTCTCTGGACTTCATAAGTTGTATGTCGATCTGGATAACCTGCGAAACATTTCGAATTGAACCATTATTGAATGTAAGAAGGTAGATTGTTCTCCTTCAACTGCCCATGTCTAGATATATCTTGTAGATCCTATTTTAGAACTGATCCGTTATTGCTCACCCCGTTTCCATAAAGTCAAAGTACACCGCCCAGGGATTAAACTATTCACGAACCAACGTTTTAATCCATTAGGCAATGACTATGCGGAACAATTCTTTCTAAAGAACTTGAAATTTTAACAGAAAAAAAACTATAATTGTAGAAGCAAAACCAAATTCCCACTACAGTGAAATTGCAAAGAGAAAAATATGTAAGTCGAAATTGACAACAGATAATCGCTTAAGTGAAGGAGCAATTGGGAAAGAATGTACAATTTTCCGTCATGTATGGATGTATATATAATCGTAGCACGGTAGAGTAAAGATAGCGGACTGAGGAATCAGAGAGCCGAGTTCGAATTCCATTCAAATTCATTACATTCACTTACGTATCAATAACCCTGAGAAAGATATAATTCCATCTTTTCTTTTTCCTTAGTTGGCAGCCAGTCTACCGGGTTAAGAATTGGCAACCCATTGCAGGAAAATTTCCCCAGTAGGAGATCACTTGTGGAGCAAAGAAAAGGAGCCGGCTCAACCCACCAAGGATGAATGCTGTCACTGACTGACAGACATTCCATGAGTACTACTCCCACTATGTAAATTAATACTACCTGCCTCATGATCGGATGCTCGATGAGTGAACCAGTTCCTTTCCTGGTGAGGAGGATGATTAGAAGGAGGATTAAAAACATGACCTATGAAAGGGTGGATGACTCTTTTCAGGGGATCAACAGCCAACCTAGCAGAGACCCCTTCGATGTAAAAATACAGGCATCCGCTAAGTGTTGAACACCTTGATCCTCTTTAAGGTATGCAGCTACGTGAAGGAAATATCTGATTTAACCCCTGCGGTCAGACAACAGTGATGTTGTGTGGCAAATACGGAATAAAAATGACTTTTTTTTCACTGTTTTCAAATTCACGAGCAAGTGCGAAATTTATTTTGACCAATAGAAAAAAGGATTACCTACGAGCTGAATAGCCTTTTTAAAAATTTATTTGGACTAACAGAAAAAAAGAGTGATTTACAAACTGATAAAAGGTAACGAGCTGATATCAAATGTTTTTTTTTTATATAAATAAAAGAAGAGAGTAAAAACTAGTTACAATGTAGCAGAAGGTTCTCAGACCACCCATAAGGAAAGAAATGTGTCAGATTCCCGCATTCACTAACACCTCACTTTCTCTCTCTCTCTCTCTCTCTCTCTCTCTCTCTCTCTCTCTCTCTCTCGCTGCTTTCTTTATCTCTTCTTCTACTTCACCTACTTCTTTTTTATGTACCATGTTCTTTCAGGACGTAGACGATCATGGCTTTCCACATCTCCCTATCACTGGTGGCTCTTAGCACGCTTTCTTCTTTTGCGCCATGCAACCCTCGTTCCGTCATCCACCTGATCAGGTCCTTAAAATATGTTATCCACTGCTTTCCTGTCATTTTTTCCCCCTAAATCTGGCCTGTTAGTATCAGGTTCTCCAAGTCCTCCTTCCTCATTGCATGTCCCAGGAACTTTAGTTTTTTCTTCCTGATGCTCAGTATCGTCTACAAAATGAAAGAGGAATAAAGACGTTATTACTACTTGTTGATACACACAGCAAAACAGAGACTTAACTTTTTCTGCACAAATCACACTTCTTTAAAACAAACTCTGAATTCTTTAAATTATTTACTACTCTTTCTCTAAAAAGATTTTCACAGTTTAATAATTTCAAAATGATATATATATATGAGTGTGTATGTGCAGCACATGAAAAAAACGCATGGAACGTAAGAAAATTAGATGTTTACTCACGGTTGACTGGAAGTATACATTTATTTTACATGGAGAAACATTACAACATTGGTACATACAGAATCAGTCCCAAGTTATCGGATTGTGTGTCACAACCATTAGGGCAGGCGAATATACATATGTCCTTAACCACTGACGGCCGTATTCCAAGTCTGTTGAGTCGTGCGTCTCTCGTCTGAATGTCTCGTTGATCACGTGACTCGCGTGGACCCACTTTCACTTTAGAACAAGAAAGGGTTAATTCACTTGCAATATGTTTTTATTCGTCCTAACATCTCCTTTTTTCTGACTTCTGGATGTTTGGGCCCTGTGTTTCAGCTTCGGTGTTCTGGGGAGTTGCTGGAGCTTACTGTGGCAAGTCAAAGGTGTCTAACAAGATGTTCAATGGAATGGTAGGGTTCTTGTTGTATTCCTGCTGCAACATGTGATGGTCTCAGTTAGTTGGAATGTCGAACCCCAATGGAATTTTGGACATTTACGTCGTAAGTGACGTTTCCAGTTTGGCGTACAATATGTCCTTGAGTCCATGTTTCTGTGTTGTCCCGTTAGTCTCTTGTCACGACTTGTTGACCGGGTAAGAATTGTCTTTGAACAGAACAATGGTGGCGATTGAACTGCCGTTTCCATGTTTGTGTTTCTCCTGATGGAGTGTTGTGGTTTTGGACGTAAGACGTCGATGTGTAATCGGATTTTCCGATTCATTAAGGATTCGGCAGGTGAGCTACCATTTGGTGTGTACGGGTTTGTTTGGTGTTGCCCTATAGCTTGTCAAGGAGGTTTCCAGTATTTCTGACGTTGTCTCCTCTCCTCTGAGTTTTAAGAGGGCTCTCATGAAGGTATCCACAAGACGTTCAACCTGACCATTTGACTGTGGATGAAATGGTGGTGCATGAATGTGGTTGATACCATTTTCCTGTCAAAAGCTGGAAAATTTGGCTGAAGTGAACGCGGTACCATTGTCAGAGACCAAAGTCTCAGGAATGCCGAATCTGCTAAAAATCTTCTGAAATTTGGAAATTGTTTATTCAGAAGTGATGTGGGACATTGGAAAAATCTCAAACCATTTGCTGTAAAAAATAAGGAGAAAAGATTGTCCATTGGTGGTTCCTGTAAAATCTATGTGGAGGCGTGACCGAGAGAATCTGGAACAGGCCATGATGAAAGTGTAGATTTCCGAGGAGATTTAGCTGCTAGCTGGCATTTGGTGCAAGTGCGTGCGAGGTCTTCTAGCTGCTTATCCATATTTGGCCAGGATACATAACCACGTGCTAAAGCCTTCATGCGACTGATACCTTGGTGTCCAAAATGAAATTGTTTGATAATCCTGCCTTGTAAAGATGGATGAACGATAACCCGTTCAGCAAAAAGAAGTACACCATCAACCTCGGATAAGGAAGATTTCCGTTGGAAGAATGGTAGTAATTGTTTATTTGGGGATACTGTTGGCCACTTGGTACGGTGGTAGCGGATGGCTTCCTGTAGTAGAAGGTCAGAAGATGTGGCTTCTTTAATCATGTGGGAAGTAACTGGCAGTTCCCTTACTGTAGCTGCGAGCATTGAAGAGATTTCTGGCCCCAAGGATATTGCTGCAACAACTGAATCTTCAGGCAGTTTTGGTGCATATTAATGAGTCTCAATAAGGCATTTGCATGTCCAATCGAATTGGTTGAAAGGTACTTGATCGAAAAATCATAATCCAGAAGTGTGGTAGCCCATCGTTGTAACCGATTGGCGGTTATACACTGGAATTCTTTTCTTGGACCCAAAAATGCTTATCAGAGGTTTATGGTCTGTGACCAAGGTGAAATGGTGTCCATAAATCATTTTGTGGAATTTCTTTATGGCATATATTATTGCCAAAGCTTCTTTCTCGATTTGGCCATAGTTTCTTTCTGCAGGTGTCAATGACCTAGACGCATGCGCAATAGCTTTCAGAATCATTGAAAACTACGCCAATGTCCCAAGGATGGATTGAAGTGTGTCAGAAGAAGATCTGAAGAAAGTGAAGCTTTAATTTTGGCAAAGGCAGCTTTGCATTCTGGTGACCGGTTCCATGTAACCTCTTTTTTTAGAAGGTGATTCAGTGGAGACCGGGTCCGATGTAACTCTGGCAAAAATAAACTGTAGTGGCTTACTAACCCAAGAAAAGAACGTAGAGTTTTGATGTTTGTTAGAGCTGGCATTTTTGTTTGATGGCTGAAATGTTCTCAGGGTCCGGTCGTCGGCCTGTTTTACCAAAAATAAATCAAAAATATTTTATCGACATCCTGTAAAATTGACATTTTTCTGCTCGTACACGAAAATCATATTGTTGAATACGTTCGAATACGGAGATTAGCCGTTGTAAAAGTTCATCCTGCGACGATGATGCCGTCGATAAATGCTTTGGCTCCAGTTATACCTGTGAGCATGGCATCCATAATCTGCTGGAATATAGCTGGTGCTGTTTTGACTCCAAATGGAATCTGACACGTCCAAACGTTGGAAATGATCAAGAGATTCTGATTAAAATTGTTTTTTTTTGTTTCCCAAGAAAATTCTACCAGACGACAATTATATTCGCGCTAAGACACCAGGTGCTTCCTTCGCGTTCGTTGCCATATAAGTAACAAGAAAACGCCCATTTTCCCAAATAAGGAAAATTCCAAATATGGTAATTTACAATAATACTGAACGCGCTCTTGTGGTTTATTTTTAAAAATAAGGAATATTTAGGATAAATCCTTATAATTTAATAAATTTCAACCTAAAAGATATTTAACAATAAAATATTAAAAAATATTATTATTATTTGGTTGAAATATAAAAAATAATTCTGACAGACAGGGCGTTTAGGTTTAAATATTGGCTTGCTATCTGCTTTCAACTGGAGAGTGGCTTGAAGTTTCGTGCTACACCCAAGATCCTCTCGAAAAACATCACTAAACTTAGACTTAAGTGTCCGAGTAAAATATCTTTCAATGTCTTGAACTGACTTAAAAGAAAATGTGTTGAAAACAGATTTCAATGGAACAGTGAAGAGATCAAGTTCTTCAATCCAGTCTAAACCGATCATATTTAGATATGTGTCTGTCACGTAGCATGTTCCAGTGAATTGTTTATCACGGAAAGAAACAGAACAATTCAGTTCACCAGTGAGTTGAATGTCATTTCCCGATGCGCTCTGGGCAATGTGGTTTGTATTCAGTAGATCAGGTTTGCCAATTTTTGTCCACGTGTTCCGTGAGATGAGGGTGATATCAGATGCTGGGTCGAATTGAAAACGAAATGGGAAATCGTTTAGACCAACACTAATGTACTTCCTTTGAGATTTGAAATCAATGTTGAAGGAAGCAGACACTGAATGTGATTTTCTCTTCTGCTTCATTTTTTATGAGTTCTATGAGCAGACTTAGTTTGATGATCAGTAAATTTGGCTGTTGGAGGATGACAAAACTTTTCTTTGTTGCCACGTTTATGGCACACCTGGCACTTGTGTTTTTTGAATGGGCAAAATGCGTGCATAATGCCATTCACCGCAAGACCAGCATTCAGACGGTGGAATTTTCTTTTCTTTAGGTTTGTGATTCGAATGAATGTGACTAACTTGAAAAGGATGGGAATTTAAGGTGGATTGTTGTTGAACCAACATGGTATCTTTTCTTAAATTTAACAACCTGTTGCATTCTCTTGTCAAATCCTGGATTGTTAACTTTGTGTCTGTTTCAAGCTTTACTCTTAGTCGGGAATGTATTTCCGAATCGTGGGATGATTGTAGACTTACTATGATTATTAAACATTTGAACTGGTCTTCTGTGAGCGTTTCTGAAAGTGAAATCTCTCACACGTCCGGCGTAGGTGACGAAATCGTCCGACTGGGTTTTGGCTAATTTTAAACAGTTGTAACGAACGTTGAACAGAGATTGTTGTTCTCCGAAAATTTCCGTTAAAATTGTTATGGTCTCGGTGAAGGTCAAATTGGAAGGTCGTTTGGGTAAAATAAAATCTATGAACCTGTCGTTTACTTTTGTGCCTATCTTCCATTTTTTCCAATCATCGTCTTTGTTTGGAAATTCGTGGTGAAAAGTGTCTTTCCATTGCGAAAACATGAATCAAATGTGTGGCCGTTTTCTGCGTCGTACGTAAATTCTGAAATTGTATTCAAAAGATCGACACGAGATGAATTACCGGTGTCTTTGAACTGAAATTGTTGGGTTAAAGTTGTTATTTTAATTCAGTTGAGCTCTTTCAAATTGTTCTTGCTGTTGTGGCAAAATTTGTTTCAGAACTTCTGCAGAAAGAGATATTTTTTTAGCTTGACTGTTTAAAATTAAAATAAATCTTTAATAATTTTATTTTATTATTTTTTTCAAAATCCAGTTCCTCGTCGCCAGTTGTTATGACGGGGTGTTTGTCTCATAACTAAAATGCCTTAATTCACAGTATAATTTATGGTCCGTGGACGAGTATGTGAGTGTGTGTGTGCAGCACGTAGAGAAAACGCATGGAACGAAAGGAAAATAGATATTTACTCACGGTTGACTGGAAGTATACATTTATCTTACACGAAGAAACAGTACAACATAGAAACATTACAACATAGGTACATACAGAATCAGTCCCAAGTTATCGGGTTGTGTGTCACAACCATTAGGGCAGGAGAATATACATATGACCTTACCATCAACGGCCATATTCCAAGTCTGTTGAGTCGTGCGTCTCACGTCTGAATGTCGCGTTGATCACGTGACTCGCGTGGACCAACTTTCAGAGGGGAAAACGGAGGTACTCTGTTTTGGAAAAGGAAAGGGTTAATTCCCTTGGAATATGTTTTTATTCGTCCTAATAATAATAATAATAATAATAATAATAGTAATATATATATATATATATATATATATATATATATATATATATATATATATATATATATTATACTTTAGAGCATGTTCAAACTACAATCTACTACAAAAGTGTACATTTTGTTTCGACATTGAAAGAATAATGCCTCATCAGGTAGGAAACGTTATTCTTTAAAAGAAAATTGATGAAAATTCACGTTCTTTTATTGGCAAAATATTTCGTACGTGGTAAAGGGGATAGGAAAGATAAGAGAACAAAAGTGGAATCAGAAATAAACGGGGAAGGACACCGAAAAAATAAAAAAAACAAAGAGGAAAACAGGAGAGAAAGAAATAAACAGACACGAGAAAAGAAAAAATGAAAGACAGCTCAAGGAGAAATAGATGCCAGATTTAGGTAAGAAGTAAAGTATAAGCATATACAAGCATCGGTGACACGACGTCTGGGCTTAACAAAGAAGAAAAAAATGAGAAAATGCACAGAGGGTGAAGAAAGCAAGAAAATATGTGAAAATGTACAGGGAGAAGAAGAAAGAGATGGGGGCGATAACATAAATCGCAAAGAAATTGGAATTTCAAAACTTTGGCCGGGAATGAAGTGTAGATAGATACATTTGTTGTAACGAAGTATAAAACTACATCCCTTGGCATTTTTTGAAAAAAATGGTGAAATCGCATAAAAGAGAAAGTGAGAGAGAGGGGGAAGAGAGAGAAAATAAGATAACTTGTCCTGTTCTTTATCTCTCTTTCTACATATAATTGAGTTAATATCTATCTATCTATCTATCTATCTATCTATCTATCTATCTATCTATCTATCTATCTCTTCGTCTCATCAAAATACAGTTAACGAACAATAAACAAACAGTTTCTCTATTTACAAGAGAAAAAAAACTTTTATTTTCACCGTGGGTTTATTTCTTGTTACTTGCATTTCCCCTGCTAACGAAAACCTCAATTTACCTCATATCTCTTCGCCGTCAGCTTTATAAAGCGAGCCAATGGGAAAGTCATGATTCGCCAACAGGAAATTAAGAAAATCTTCTCAAAGGTGTTAGTGGTGGTTGTAGGGGCTATATTTTGCCGTTGGCTGTTGACACTTCTTGGTAAGCGATAGACTATTTTTCTAAGTTCCCGGATGTCATTTATCACTCGTATATCTGCAAGGATTTTCCACCCAGTTTTTCAACAGTTCGGTAACTGAAGCAGCCTTTTTCGTTTGATTTGCCTTTTGCTTTTTAGCTGGTGCGATTGTTTATACGATTTTTAATACGATCGACGTATAAGTGTTTCTTTATAAAAGAACTACTGAAAAGTAATCACGTCGATGCTTGTATCGTTGCATGTGGGCACAATGTCGGAGTGTATTCAAAGTCTCCTCTAATCAGTAAAATGCACGTCGGGAGATTTTCTTTTTGTTTGCCTTGTTTAATTTCTATCATTGATAGCAGGCGTTGTACAATATATAATACTTTATTGTGCGGAACAAGGGTGTAAATTTAAAAAAATGACTACTGAACTGTTAAGTGATATATGTCCTTCTGTAAGGCAGTGAATGCTGGACAATCTTCTCAAGGATGAAAAGAGACTTGAAACAACAGATAAGAGGTTTTACAGAAAGATGTTGAGGATACCACGGGCTGAACATGTGAGCAACAACAAAGTTTTGGAGAGAATGAAAACAAAAAGCAAACCTATACTTAATATCTGGAAGAGATATCTGAGGTTTCTTACTCACGTAATAAGGAAGGGCGATTGTAAAACGTGATACTCACAAGACAGATTCAGGGAAAGAAGAACAAAGGAAAGCAACGAGTAACATACTTAATAAGCTTGAGCAAATGGATGACAGAAAACAGGAGAAATAATAATAAACTTAAGAGCTACAAGCGACAGGAAGATGTGGAAAGTCATGATCGTCTACGACCTAAAGAGTCAGTCAGTCAGTTAAATGTTATACGTGATACACGCTTCGATGATCATCTCGAAATTGACATGACTGACTGGGCAGAAGATTATCCTGCAGTAGGTTGCTATTACTTTCTACGTTAGACTGGTTGCCAGCCAAGGCTATAGAACCCAATCTGTTCCTGTTATTTAACCCATAACTGGAGGGAAGAGACGGATTAATACCTTTCTCAAGTGTATTTGCGCGTAAGTGAATGCAAAGAATTCAACTGGAATTCGAACTCGGCTCCCCGATTTCTCGTTCCGATATCCACTACACCACAACGCACATCCTGACGAGACGCAGCAAACAAAAAAGATATGCACTATACACTTTTAGATAGAAAATAAAAACACCGAATATTTTTTTCTTTTTGCTTAAAGATCCTTTCTTTCGAAAAATGATTATTTATTATTAATGTAAGTTATTTTTAGGGGTTAAACGTATAGGATATGTGGTAGAGTGGATATTGGCTCGTAACGAGAAATCGGAGAGCCGAGTTCGAATTCCAATTGAATTCAGTGCATTCCTTACACGCAAATATCCTTGAGAAAAGTATTAATCCGCCACTATTCCCTCCAGCTATGGGTTAAATGTCCGGACAAACTGGGTTCTATAACCTAGGTTCTATAGCAACCAGTCTACCGCATAAAGTAATGACAGCCTACTGCGGGAAAATATTCTACCCAGTCAGTTATTTCTTTTTCGGGACATGATCGTCCGTGGCCTTTAACTGACTGACACGTATATGAGTTGCTCTCATTGTTTTTTTCTTTAAATTTTCGTAAAAGGAAGTTAATAACAACCAGCCTAGTCTGAGAAGTCTTACTAAAGAAAGATTGTGCTTTCGGCAGGAATCGAACCTTTTCCATCAATTGATATCGACTTCAATACATGTACCTACTAAAAAAATAACGTTTATAATGAGAAGAAATAATGTATGACAAAAGTCCATTAAAAAAGAAATTAATTAATATATTGCGTTTAATTCTGAACAAAACTAAGAAATAAATCCATTGCAAAATATATTTAAATATGAGATTACTACTTAAAAAAAACACTGGCGCAGATATAATTAAATTTGGTATCTTACCCAAACAAATACTAGCGTTAATATTAAATTTAAATATGAGATTATAATATCCCATAGGAAAATGTTAGCGTTGATTTTGAATTAAAATATGGGATTATCCAATCAAAAAATACGAGCGTAGATATTTTTATTAATGACAAATACGAGATTATCTCATAGAAAAATATTGGCGTTGATATTAAATTTTAATGAGATTATCCCATCAAAAATACTAATGGAGATATTAAATCTAAGTATAAATTTATCTCATCGAAAAACACTGGTGTTAATATTAAATTTGAATATGCGATTATCCCATCAAAATTAGTAGTGTTTATATTGAATTTAAATATGGGATTACAACACCATCGAAAATACGAGCGTAGATATTAATGATAAATATAAGATTATCTTATTGAAAAATATTAGTGTTTATATTAAATTTAAATATCAGCTTATTCTATCGAAAAATACAATAGCTGATACTAGATTTGCATGAGTTCTCCCTGTAAAAATACAAGAGCTGATATTAGATTTGCATGAGTTCTCCCTGTAAAAATACTAGAGCTGATATTAAATTTAACCATGATTTTATAATATTTTTATCCAAAAATACGTGCGCTGATATTAAATTACTTCCATGGAAAATACAATCGTTATTTTTATTATCGGCGGTAGTCTTTTTTTTTCCTTTTTTTTCTTTTTCTAAAGATTCTCTGATTTTAGGAGCATCGACAGCGTTGTTTGAAAATTGATTGAGCATGATCAAAGACGCTTTCTTATTCTTTAAAAGTCGTCTGACAGCCTTTTGAAGCATTGTCTATTAGAAGTAAAGTGTGCCTGCTTTATAAAAAGTCTGGCTTCACTTGGCCTTTTAACATAAGATAAAGTTTCCTTGTTGGGCTGAGCGTGACGAAACATCAAGCTGGACATCTTCTTCAAACGACAATAACATTGAAGCCGACCCAGAACGAGGCTGCGTATGTTTTAGCATATGTGCACTGTCAACGCATGCGCATTGTTCAGTACAAATCAGTTGGCGCACAATCGTACGTATAAGTAAAAGAAAGAGCGTTTTAAGTTGCGTGGGTTTGTACATTTGTTATACGTGTGTGCATGCCTTGCTCCGTGAGCGTGTAAATGCGCGTGCGAGCTGGGCAGAAGTCAGTGTAATGTCATTTATGAAATTCGATTAAATAAGGTTTGAATTACGTAAAGGCGTGTGAGCGTGAGTGTGTATTTAATTGTATGAGAAGTCGCGCGTCTGTGTTGGTTCAGAGATCAAATATTCTTTCTGTGCAGGGTAACGCTGACACAGCTCTTTTCATACTATTAAGAGAGAGCCATTAGCTGTTGGGTCAGAGACCAGACCTCCTACTCGAGCGTGTCCAATTCAAGATACAATTCAACTCAGCATTTGAGGGTATCTATAGAGAATTTTTTATGTCAAACATTACTCGGTCAAGCTATTTCATAAGGTCAAAGAACTTAATGAACAACATTGTCAGTATTTATAATCTATCTTACTACTAACTTCACTCCCAAGTTGTCTTCATTTTTGTCCTGTTGGATCAACGAAACCATCTGCTGGGTATCATTTTGCACCGAATTGTGCCGATGTAGTGATGGCATAGAATATACTGGCTACATCTGCAGAGGGGTAAGACTTTGAAAAATCACATCTTTCGGATTTTACAATTTTAACTCTAGAGCAAACGAGATCTTGTGTCGTAATTCTAGCGTGAATTATTTAATCACATTTCTTAAATGATTTAATTGTATTTTTTTCTTAAAATATATTTTCTTATATATTTTTCTAAGTGCTGTGTTCCTTCAAGACATTCGTGACGGTGCCTCTCAACAATTTCATTGTTTGGTTTCGTTCATCTTGTTTTACAGCATCTCAGTGGGCCGACAAGATTTTAAAGTCAGGTTCGTATAAATATAATAGATACCTCCACTCATTTTTGATATCTAAATTTTAAACTGAATTCTTAAAAATAAAAACGAAATTTTTTGAAAATTTTATTTTCCTTTAAATTGAAAGCTACATTTACTATTTCCAGTAAGTAAAATACTCTGGTATATTTCAAACAGAAATTATATTGATTGGAATCTCAAATTTTGAGATGTTTTTTTAAGTTTTCAATTCTTCGGCCATTTTTGAGTGATTGACCGATTTGTAAACAAAATTTCGGTTTTAAAATCCTGGCAAAAATAAGATATTCATCTGTGACACATGATTTTTGGAAAGTTAGCAAATTTAATGTTAAATCAATCTGATTTACACAAGTATTACTTATTTATAGCATGAAATTTAGAATAATACTGTTTTTAAACACAGAGTTGACCTTCCTAACCTATCGACCGTAGTTGAAATGTGTTGACAGATGGAGATAAAATAAGCGTATGGCGTTCACAAGTGCTATAATTGTACAAATTCTTTTCGAGTAAAGGGGAGTAATCCTGAAATACATGGCCTTTTAATTTACACATAAGAATTACATACAAAAAAAAAAATTTCAATTGCAAACACACAGAAAAACATTAAAATTTTTAAAATAAATACAATTGCTAAATTTGTATTAAACTTTTCAATTTTCGATTAGTAAATATAGTCTTCACTGACAGCCTAATGTCTACAAGAATTGGAAATATTTGTAAAATATTTTTGAAACTTTATAAATTATTTTAATTGAAAAAACAAAAATGTAAACAATACCTCTAAAATTTCATTATTAATCGAATTTTTTTCTTCAGACTATAATGTGTAATATTTATATTATTTATTAAAGCAATTAAAAGTTTATCTAATTAAATAATGTCATAGATTTTTTACTTTACTATTTGGAAGAGATTTTCAGTAACAATGGCTAAATGGTTTTAAAAATTAATACATGATTTTTATTTCCAAATGAATACTGCGTTTAACTAATAAAACCATTTTTGCCTACAGAATTTAATTTTTTGAAATTTCATGAATTTACATGGATTAACAGATATAAAAAATATTTTTAACCAATATTTTAAAAATAGTAATTTCAAAATTAATTTCATCTATTTATCTATACGATCTGAAATCAAAAAACTAACAATTATTTGATTTTTGCAATAATTTCAAAGTTAATGTTTGTCACCGGAAAAAAAACTGAGTTATGTAATATTACGTTTTCCTTTGTAAACTCTCGTAACGATTTAATTACCCGCTAACTTAAATCAAACCAAGATTTTCTACCAAAATTTCTAACGTGTTAGAAGTGACTTTAAAAAATTCTAAAAAATAATTAAAAAATATGTTGATTTTTCCTCTTAATAATAATATAAACATTTTGATGGAAAAAGTTTAGGGCATTTTTTATTCATACTATGCTGTTTTTTTTTTTAGAAATTTAGTGGAGGTACCTATATGTATTCTTTGTAAGAAATCAGTTTGTAGGTCGAGATTCATTGATATTTGTATAAACAGGTTTTTTTGTTGAGAATTAAATGTATTGCTAGTAATATTTCCTTTTAAAAATGAATTACTGTTTTGTTTTTTGGGGGTTTTTTTTTTTGTTTTTTTTTTTCAAAAATATATTTCTTGTATTTTTAGCTTAAAAATCTATTTTTATACTTAGTTTTTTCACCACAATTTGTGGCTAACTATTTTCCCATACCTGGGGCCCTGATAGGTGCTACCAGCCTTGGTCAGGTTGTAACAATTAAAAGGTTGTTTCATGCTCCTCAAAAACTTCCAGATTAGATGCCTTGATGCGGATGTGGTATATCGTCATACCCAGGACTCACAATTTATTGTACTTTGTTGCTCTTAATAGATTTTGTGTTTTTGTTATCTCTCCTTGACTTTATTCCGTTATTCATTGACTCAAATTAGATAGGTTATACTTCGAAGTGTTCTAACAGGAGATGGAAAGTGCGACACGGAGATCTGAAGGCGAATTGGTATGGCAAAGGACGCGTTCCAGAAGATGAGCAAAATACTAACACACAGGAAAATCTCAATAGAAACAAAGAAATGAGTGCTGGACTGCTACGTGATGTCAGTTCTTCAATACGGTAGTGAATGCTGGATAATATCATCGAAAATGAGGACAAAAGTGGAAGCGGCCGAAATGTGGTTCTACAGAAGGATGCTACGGATATCGTGGACTGAGCATGCAAGCAACGATGAGGTGTTGGAAAGAATGGCAACAAAAAGGAAATTGATACTGAGCATCAGGAAGAGACAACTGAAGTTCCTGGGACATGCAATGAGGAAGGAGAGCCTGGAGAAACTGATACTAACTGGTCAGATAGAAGGAAGAAGAGGCAGAGGAAGGCAGCGGATATCATATTTGCAGGGTCTGATCAGGTGGATGACGGAACGGGGGTTGCCAGGAGCAACAAGAGCAAACATACTAAGAGCCACAAGGGAGACGTGGAGAACCATGATCGCCTACGTCCTGAAGGGACAGGGCACATAGAAGAAGAAGATACTTTGTTTGGGTTTGTCTCTTTTGCCTTCAGTCTGTCTTGTTAATATCAAATTTTATAAGCCTTCTTTCCTCATTATGTACTCTAGAAATTTCAACTCTCTTTTTCATTCTAAGTATAAGTCCTTTTTTGTTTCCAATTTCTAAAATTTTGTCGTTGTCCCCAAGTTCGGTCCATGATACTCTCAACATCCTCCTTTAGAACCACGTGTCTGTTGCTTCAAGTCTATTCTTCATTTGTGAGAGGATTGCACAGCATTCATTGCCATATAGGAGAACTGCTATAGTACAAAGGTCCAGTACTCTTTTCTTCGTTTCAAATGTAATAGTGATGCTTCTTAATACTTGCTTAGCTTTTGAAAGGCATCTTTCTTATAGATAATGCACCTTTGGATTTTAGCGTCACATTTTCCGTCCTCTGTTAAAACACTTCCCAGATATTTAAATTACTGAACATACTGAATTTTGTTATCTCGAATATCGTTTCACCCCAAGCAAGGCAGTACTGCCACTGGTGCTACAATGGAAAAGAGCGAAGAGAAGGAGGAACCTAAGATGAAGCGGTTACAGGGAGTGTCAGAGAATAGGCAAGAGAAGGATGGGAATACTGGTGCGAAGAGAGCTGCGTGAGAGCAAAGTAAAAAGGGGAAAGAAAAAGATCCAGAGGGGTGTTGGGGAAGTATGGGAGTCAGAAGGATAAGAGATCGAGTTGGCATGTCCGTTTAGCTAGCAACCAAAACACACGTGTCTACCAGAAGCATTTTATCCGGCATTAATAGTGGCCGCTCTCTATATAGTTAAAGCAATTGCAAAAATTCTAGCTCCGTTCCTTGGAGCCGTCAACCCAACGCACATTAAACACCCTGGTGACTTAATCCAGCGAGAAAGAAACATAAACATGAAAACAAGGCTATGACCAGCCGAGATATCAAATCTTTATACACAAATACACCCATTACAATGTCCAAAACATATAAAGGTCCTGAGTATGGCAGTAAAGGCTCTGATTAAGATATTGTGAGAAGCATGGAACCACCTTTTAATTGATGTTGTTCTCAGGTCCACTCTGACCCGGAGTTGTAGCACCTGTTAGGGTCCAAGATATTGGCAAATAGTTAACCCCCAAAATAAAAAATAAAAAAAGAAGAAAAACAAAAAGTATCATTAAAATCTTGTTAAATCAACCTTTTCACAATAACCGAACACTAAAAAATACCTTAAAAATCCACTTTTGGCATTAGATAACCCACAGAGGTGTTGATATGCAGTTAAACCAAAACTCAAAACATATAAAGAAACCACCACATAAAATTCCACGAAACATTTCCTGTACCTGTCCATAAAATTATAAAACTATGCAAGCCTACTATGGATTCGATGGTGGTTAAAGTTTTTCAGGGAAACTTTTTTTTTTTTAATCATCTCACCCCGAGCAAGGCATTCCACTGCCACTATTGCGCATGGGGCTACATAGGGGAAGGTAAAGAGAAGGAGTGGTTAGACATAGGGAATGTCAGGAGGAATGAATGTTAGACATAGGGAATGTCAGGAGGAATGGGAGCAGGTTAGTGTGTTAGGAGGTGTCTATTGACCTTACAATTAAACTCCTGGAGATTGTATCCATCGGGGAAGCTACTCTCAAAAGCAGACTTTGTGGTCATAAAATTTGTATGCGGAAATTTTCCAGATTCCAAGATCAAAATTCCTTAACCATATCATCACAGAATTCAAAATTCAGACGTAAAACCGAATAAATTAAGAATTTTGAACATTGTAGTTGTAAATCATTAGTAATCTTCAAAAGTTTAAATGCAACATCAGTTGCCAGTCTTCTTAAATCCCTTTTTTTCTTTATTCAGTCCTCGCTATTCGCAGTCTTTTCATTCTTTCTCTTTCACTCCCTGTAATCCCCTCCTGCAGTCTAATGAACTTCCCGCCTTGTCTGGGATGAAATGATAAAAGCAAACAAACAAACAAAGAACACATTACCACTGACGTTTTACTATTATGGGGGAGGTATCTCTGGGAGGTATATGCGTGAAGTATTTCTGCCGCACTCAGTACAAATGTTGAATTTAATCTTTACTGTTTACACAATGTTTTATCCTCATTTATTAATCACACCTTTTAAGGAGAAGCAAATCTATCCTATCTAACTAGAAGAAAGAAATCCCAATAGTAAGTACACGAGCTTGAATCCTTAATTGTCATCCTCATACCAGGTAGACTAGCAGCTCGTTTTGCGCTTGCCATACTCCCACCTGAAAAATCGGATGGTTAGGTATTAGAACTGTCCACGTCACCGATAAAATGGCAAGTCACAACATCAAAATAACTTGTATTCCCGCCGGCTACACGGTTTCTGCTGAATATTCCGTTTACTTTCTTATCTGGATTTAAGGATCCAGTATCAGCAGTTGTCCAATCCTTATCTAAATCTAAGACAATACAATAGTTGAAAACTTAATTCATCTTGCACATTTACCATTCGTCCGTGTGTTGAATATTGTTGCCATATCTGATTGGGTACTCATGCCATTCATCTCGGGGTTCTCGACAAAACGCGAAGAAGGATCTGCAGCGTAATCAATCCCAATACAGCAGATCAACTTCGGTCACTTTCTAACCGACGGGATGTGGCTTCTATCTGGCTTTTCTACGAATATTTTAACGGATTCTGCTCTGACGAGCTTCTTTCTTTGGTTCCCGACTACGTGAATTTACTCGCGTTACTATTTTGGCTAAATTTTCGTTGTAAGTCCCGACGCTTTTCCCCTTCAAATTTATCCAAAATAACATTATCTCTGTGCAAATGTATATACTGAACTGAAATCAACTGTTAGTTATTGAAGAAACTTACCTTTTTTTATCTAAATGTCCATAAAAAAACGAACAGGTGTTTACCCGTGCAACCAGACTGGCAACTGGGTCCCAACCCATTCACAGTCAGGTTAGCCAAATGCAGACGACAATTCTACTCCTGCAGCTTCCTCTCTCGCACTTCCCGCCTGTGGAACTCACTCCCGTATTCTTGCTTTCCCGACAGCTACAACCTCCAGAAATTTAAATGCAAAGTTAATACTCATCTACTAACCACTGGCCTCTAGCTCTCTCCCCTCCCCTGTATAACCTTCCCTTTCTCTCCACCTATGTATCTGTCATCGCACCTTCTTTCTCAGCTTTCTATTGTTCCTTTCTAACTAGCTTGTACTCCTCACTCTTTTCTAATTCATCTTTTTACATTTATGTAACCCCCTGCACATCAGTGGCGTTTCCGCCTTGCTCGGGGTGAAATGATTAAAAAAAAAAAAAAAGAACTATATCTTGCAATTTTTCTCTCCTGTAACTCTCACGAAATCATGTAATTAACTGCAGAATGACGTTCTACGGAGGCAGAAATTTTTTGTCGAATTTTGGTCAATTTTTTTTCATTTACAGATATTTCCGGCGATGTACTTCCTGTAATGAAAGTAATGCGCTATTGTATTTCTACGCTTATTAAGTGCGAGATATAGTTCGTTTTTTTATGGACTTTCAAAGTAAAAAAGGTAAGCTTTTTCAATAACTAATTGTTGATTTGACTTCAGCATATACATTTGCACAGAAATAATGCTATTTTGGATAAATTTGAAGTGGGGAAAGCCGTCGGTACCTATAACGAACATTTACCCAATATTGAATAATAGGCCCCACCGTTTTATCATCATAATAGTCAACTCTAACCGCCACTTCTAATCTATTAGTTCTTTTTTTCTCGCACTTTCCACCTGTGGAACTACCTTCCGTATACTTGCTTCCCTGTTGCAGCAGCATTTAAAGCATGGACGAATGATAGACTTATAGATTTGAAAGATAGATTCAGAGAAGAAAAATGTCTAGCAAGATACAATAAACCAATTTTCTTTAAAAACTATGGCAAAATTTTTCTGTTTCTTGATTGTCTGTCTTATCTTATTTAAGTCGCTTTTTATATTCCAGCAGTAGTCAGTCATCATTCGTTTGTCCCACCGTCCCTGGTAGCGTTTGTCCATTGTCTTGATATCCTGATGGATGCTGGCCTGCCTTGCTTGGAGTGAAATGATTATATATATATATATATATATATATATATATATATATAATCATTTCACATTTTCATATATATATATATATATATATAGAGAGAGAGAGAGAGAGAGAGAGAGAGAGAAGAAATTAATTTTCTTTTCAGAAATGGTTTATAGTTATTTTTCTCAAGTTTAATATTCTAAAAAATATCAGTCAGTTTAGTACCATAAGTGATACGCGCTTGGACGATCATGTCTTGAAAGAGACATGACTGATTGGGCCGAAGATTATCCCACAGTAGATTGCCATAGACTGCAGTAGACTGGTTGATACCCAAGACTATAGAAACCCAATCTGTTCTGTTAGTTAACCCATAACTGGAGAGAAGAGAAGGATTAATACATTTCCGAAGGGTATTTGCGCGTAAATGAATGCAAGAAATTCAACTGGAACTTGAACGCAGCTCCCCGATTTCTCGTTTCGAGGCGGTATTCACTGCACCACAACACACATCCTTTTATATACCTTTACATCTAAAACATGTATCGTCGTTCAGCAATCACCTGAATTGCCCAACAATTTTATGTTACAGAATGCTCCCCTAATTACCTTTTGACTTTGACGCGGGACATTGATATTTGGCGAGTTTGATTGCTTAGCAGCATATCGACTCATTTAATGGCAAAATTGAAGTTTCTTAAAAACACTAGTAAAATATTTTACACAAACATATTCATGATATTGTCTTTTCTTTTTTTTTTCTTTTTTTGGTCCTGGGCATGACGATAAACTGCATCCGGCAGCAAGGTCTCTGATTTGGAGATTGTGAGGATCATGGAACCACCTCTTAATTGCTGTTGTTCCCAGGTTTGCTCTGATCCGGAATGATAGCAACTGTTAGGGTCCCAGCTATGGGCAAATAATTAACCCCCAAACTGGGTTCAAAACACTATGAAAGTATAAAAATACACTTTTATAGAAATATATACATAAAAATAGACTTTTATAGAAAAACAGACATTTTTGAAGGAAAAATATTACCAACAATACATTTTTGAAGAAAAAATTATGACCATAACACATTTTTGAAGAAAAAAAATATCAGCAAAACATATTTGAATACAAAACTGGAAGACGTTTTTAGTTTTCTGAAAAAAATCATTTTCATTAATATCTGACTAAATCAACCCTCTCACTATAACCAAACATTAAAAAATATACGTTAAAACCCCACCTTTCTGGCATTAAATAACCCACAGAGGTTGATATGCCGTTAAACAAAATGCAAACTCAAACTCAAATACTTTTTCTTTTCACTTTTTTTTACAAATATGTTTTTTGCTGCTAACTTTGTTTTTAGCAAAAATATATTACATTGCTGGTATTTTTTTACTATGAAAATATGTTTCTGGCATTTTACTATTTGTTAGTGTTTTGAGCCCAATTTGAGTGTTAATTCTTTGCTGGGACCCTAACAGACACTACCACCAATTATCAGGTGGACTTGGTAACAGCAGCAGTTAAGAAGTGGTTGCACACTTCTCAAAACCTCCCGATAAGAGTGTTTCCTGTTTGATGATATTTTATCTTCATACCCAGGACAGATGGTAGGAATGATAGCTCGACTAAATAAAATATATATATATATATATATATATATATATATATATATATATATATATATATTGTTCAATATATGTGATTTATACGAATGTTCTTCCAGAAGTTTTATTTTTTGGTTATGATCTTCTTCTGTGTGTCTTGTCCTTTCAGGACGTAGGCGATCATGGCTTTTCACTTCTCCATACTCCTGTTGGCTCTTAGCACGCAACCCTCGTCCTGTCATCCACCTGCTCAGGTCCTTCAAATATGTTATCAGTTGCTTTTTCCTGTCTCTCTTTCCCTCTATCTGGCCTGTTAGTATCAGGTTCTCCAAGCCCTCATTGCAGATATGTGTCGCCTATGTTATTCTCGGTATTTATTCTATAGAACTATATCCCCCGTTGCTTTAAGTTTGTGAGGAAATCGTTTCCCATTTACTGCCGGGTCAATATCACATAAACGTTAGAAACACTTAACCGTTTTCAAAGAATATTTCTTGTTTAGTAAAAGAAAATAAAAAATAACAACCAAAAAACGCTTCCATGAGTGAAAACTGTATTGTTTTGTAATTTATTCGAACATTGAACATTGCTTCCTAAAATCCTATTTTTTTACAAATCATCATGAAGATAGCTCGTTCCTTCACTCCTGCTTCCTGGGTTTGGACGTATTAAGATTTACAGCTTTACAGATTAAATCTAGTAACGAAGAAAATGTGTAAGTTTTCACACTTTTTTTATTGTGCTGAATCAGCCACGCTAGAAAGCCTTGTTGTGAAATTATTTATCTTTGTTTGCACACGCTAACTTGACGGCGACTCCATTACATAACAGAAAGAGTCAGATAACATAGTAACTGAATATTTCTTCTTCATTCTCATGAGCCGTATTCTTTCAGGACGTAGGCAATCATGGCCCTTCACTTGCACCTACCCTTGTCGCTCTTAACAATTTTCCCCTTGTTGTCTCTCAAACTCCGCTCCACCATCCAGTTGATCAAGACCATCAAGTAAGTGTCGTGCTGCTTTCCCGTATCTCACTTTTCCTCTATCTATCGTGTGAGTATTAGATTCTCCAAGCCCTCCTTCCTCATTAGGTGTGCAAGAAATCTCAGCTGTGTCTTCTTGATTCTAAGTATCAGTTTCCTTTTCGTTTCCATCCACTTCAAAACCTTGTCGTTGCTCACATGCTTGACCAATGGTATCCTCAGCATCTTTCTGTGGAACCACATTTCTGTTGCTTTTAGTATCTCCTTCATCTTTGATGAGGCAGACCAACATTTGCTGCCATATAGGAGGACAGATATCACATAACTATCCAGTATTCTTTTCTTTGTTTCCAAGAAAATCTTCCTGATACTCAATACTCAGCTTCGATTTTGAAATGCGTCCTTGCCCATGCCAATGCTCCTTCGGATATCAGTATCGCACTTTCCGTCCCGACACTCAAAGATTTCGAGTAGCAATGAAAATGACGATAGGTCATTATTAAATTTACACAGAATATATATATATATATATATATATATATATATATATATATATATATTAAGATATTGGGGGCCATTTACATTAAATCAAAACAACCCACACTTAATAAAATCACATTTCAATCTGGTCACAACACATTACATAGCATTTATACATAAGGTTCTGTTAACATTTCAGTCTCTAACGCGGTGTCACGTCATAGAACCACATTACAAATTGACGAAGTGCGTCTGCCTTTCTGTGACTGTTATTGTTGCATAGAAATGTTTTACGTCAACACAAGATAAAATCATCTTTGATGGTGGATGTCTTTATATTAACGTCCCTGTAACCTCTCTGAAGATGGCTCATGTGAACCGAAAGTTTAGAACCAGCAATAAAAAATATCCAAATGTTGGACAAACTTTGTCTTAACTTTCGTTTGAAATTAAAGCGAAAATATCACGTTTAGAACGGCTCATGATTAAACATAATAGACATTCATTGTCTGTTATATTTAACAGTATATGTTTAGAAAATTATCTGCTGCCTCGATACATTATATATATATATATATATATATATATATATATATATATATCTAATATTTAAAAAAAAGAAACAAACGTATAGGTGGAAAATTTCTCAGCTATTTTCATATTCAGTTACAGAATCGAGAGCCATCATGGATGAATATGTATAAAAGTAGAGACGCTTAATTATTAAACAGTATATTGATTTATTTTCGTCTACAGGCCTGAATATTCAAAAAAATCTTATTAAAGAAAACACTCACTCTTTTGCAGGATTCGAACCTGCTTCACTCTGGGCAGGAAAAACCGTCGTTAGATTCGACGTATTTAAAAGATATTTGGTTTATGATGTATAACAATAACCAAACAAATTTAAATATAAACGTAAAAAACTTTCTCAGATTATTTAAGCATATATATATATATATATATATATATATATATATATATATATATATATGCAGATTCGTATCTTACTTCCCTGAATATTCTAGAAATCCTTTTACAGTAAAAAAATATGCACTATTCGATGGGATTTGAACCAGCGTCCGCCTCGGCAGGGAAAACTGTTATCAAATCTCACAAAGTGAGACGATGACCAATGAACTTTGAATAGTGTCTTATAAGCAAAAATCTTTCTCGAATTCTCTACATTTACATATCTACCCAGTTTCGCATTCAAACGTAAATAAATTGATTTTAAAAGAAGTAATGGAATGTTAATTATTAATCCAACAGATTTTATTGCTTAAACATTAAATTTATTGGATGCCCATATTTGAGTAGACTGTCCGTTTAATTTATTTATGTTTGTTTACCGGTCTGAATATTCTAGCAATCATATTTAAGAAAAATATGCTTTCTCCTGCTAGAATCGAAACTGTGACCTCTCTCGTCGTTACAAAACGTAATATTTAGTTAACCATTTATGGCTTAACGATTATTCCGGGGTTTATCTTTCCGTGTTTTTCCAACATGAATTTGGGAGCGTGCAGTCATTTCGAAATAATACGACCATTTATTCGGTTTATTAAGCCATTCGCGTTGGAAAACTATTATCGTTTTCATTTTATCCTCGCGGGATTGTAATATCTGCCTCCGCTTCTCTTTACCTTAATTTAAAAAAAAAATCCATCTTTCATCTTTCATACACGAAAGATATAAAATAACAGCTTAGTATTTGTCTATATTTCTGAGATGAGGTAGTATTTACAGTATTTGCATTAATCGGACTATTGTCCCCCTCTTTCTTGCCATATGTTTCGGCCGTTGTTCGCTCCGGCCTTCTTCAGGTTCTAGGAATTTCGAACCGAACCCTTTATTACGATCACTGGGGTATATCATTGTCTTCCCTTCTCTAGCAGTGCCTCCTTTTCGTAGTAGTGTCTCTTTTTGAACTCAAAATACCAGGCTACAGAAGTGGTGAACAAATAACTTAGAGGGTTAGATGAAGATAACTCATGACTTCCAAAAGAGGCACTACTACGAAAGTGATGAGAATGATATACCCCAATGATTGTAAGAAATGGTTCAGTTCGAAATTCCTAGCACCTGAAGAAGGCCGTAGCGTACAATGACAGAAACGTCGTACAAATGGCAACAAAGATGAGGAAAATAGTCCGAATAATATAAATACCGAACATATCAGCTTGTTGTCAAGAACATATTTAGAAGTAAAAATGAAAAAGAAAACACTGCTAGTAGAATCAGGGACGGCGCACACTACCCACAACGCAACCTATCCACCGAGGTTGAGTGATGGCCCTCTCGATAAATTTCCGGATAACTGCAGCGACGTGAGTGATGAGCAAGAAGAACGATTCCATCAGGATACCAAATCAATGGAAGGGTGCTACCAGGGACTGTTAGATGTGTTAAAGTATTATACTTTTTGACAAGAAAATTATCAAGTTGAGGTCAAAAATTGCTGCAAAATATTTAAGATGAAATAATTTATTGTGACATGTCTCTATTACTGTATATAATCAAATCGCAATAAAATTTTTATTTTATATGAAAATTGTGTTGTAATAGAGGGCGAGTCGTATCATATATCCATATTAAATCCCAAAAAGAAAAGTATGTAGGAAAAAGTCCCAAAAAACAGATCCTGTTAACATTATTTTTATTAATATTAAATGATCCAGGTGGAGGGCTCGATGTGAATAGTATTTTCTATTATATATATATATATTCTTTCTGGCACGCTCATGGAGGGAGAAACAATAGCGAGGTAGCGTCAGCTCAGCTCATTCTCATTACTATCAGTTATTAAACTTTACTACCAGCTATTAAACTTTACTACCAGTTCCTCAGTGCTCTTAGGTATCATGTGTCCATCTATATAGTTTTGGGGGGAGTTATTTTATGTAGATTTTATTATCAAGTGGCAGAAGTGGTTCCTTGCCTGGGACAGCTGTTGAAATTCAAGCTCACCGCAGACCTCAATTAGAACTCTCATCTATTATCTATCGCTAAAGATGGTGGCAAAAAATGGTCAGTACCCTGCAAAGCTGCGGAAAGTACCTGGCTCCTGCTGTTCCCTGCCTTTTACAAGAGTTAGACCAAACCAAAAAGTGGAATATTTCTGCTACACATGTTCTAGAGCCACCCAATCCTCTAGTTACAATTTCGAAAACGTTCAAAAGCATTTGCATGGCCTAGCAAATGGGGAGTTATTTTCTACTCTACGACTCCTTTCCCACAAAGGAAACATTATTAGACTCTCGTTACACGCTATTTTCATGGCAGATGTTCGGGAGAACGAAGGTCTTTGGTTTCATCAGTCCAGAACTTCATAAGTAAGACCCGCTAGTCCAGGTACACTGAGCTGAATCATCCTCATCCCATTCATATTCCATAGGGAAGACAAAGATTTACTCAGTTTCTTCCTTGGGATTCTTGCCTTGTGAAACCAACTCTCGAAAGAGGATGCTTCCACGATCACTAATATCTGTTACTCTTTAAATCGAGTTTATCCGTTATCTATCCTACATATCCTCATACTATATACCTCTTGCTACCTTTCTGTGTACCCTTAAATATTTAGTAATCCTTTAAATTGAGTGGCTCTTGGGCCTTATATTTGGTGAACAATTGTAAAAAATATGAAAATACAGAGTGTCCATATAGTTCGTTTGCACTTTAAAATATTTATAACTTTATTTGTATATGCGATAGAAAGAATTTGCAAAAAGGATTAGAAAGATTTGAATCTATATTTTTTATGGTTTTCTTGAAATTTTATATAAGTTTCCACACGTTCTCTATCATTGGCAATACAAAAGGTAATAAAATTGATTTTGCATTTCACGGAAAACATTCGTCCAATGCCTGGAATCACATTAGTTATTTAAGCTTTAAAATCTTCTAATTAACTAGGTTTGGTTGCATACACAATTGTTTTCACATATCCACATAAAAAAAACTAATGGAATCAAATCTGGCGAACGTGGAGGCCAATAAAATGGTCCATCCCTTTCAGATCCATCTGTTTACTTATCTAAAATGGTTGTAAATTTTGTGGTAAAGAATTAGTCAATAATTACACTTAAAATTAGGTGCATTAAACTTTATAACATTTTTTGCAGGTTATTTCTATAACAAATACAAATTAAGTTATAATTTTTTTAAGTACACACGGACTTTATGGACACCCTGTATAAAAAAGACATGAATAAAGAATTAGAAATTATTTAACTGCGATGAAGGTTTCCATATGGCAACGCGTTATAATGGCGCCGTGATTATACAGATTGAGTATCATTTTATCTGAAATTCCCAAATTTGAAAACCTTCCAAATCCGAAACTTTTGAAGTGTTTATATGACTTGTCATTAATGGAAAATTACAGAAAAGAATAGAAAGGTTCTTAGGTGATGTACAGCTATTTTAGGTGGCTTCATCTGCCCTTGGTAGGAGTTCCCCATCCAAGCTACATACCCTACGTCGGCACCAGTTTTTTTTTTTATTAGTATCGTTACAGCAACAGTTTCTTTTGTGGATGACTTTTTTTTTCATCATATCACCTCAAGCAAGGTGAAAACGCCACTGATGCACAGGGGGCTACGTAAGAGTGAAAAGATTGGAAAAGAGAAAAACCGAAAACCACATCCTAAACAGGAAACCAGGGATGAGCCTCTCCACCTGTTCAATAGATGTGGGTGGAGTGTGAACCGGGCGATAGATTAGTCTATCTACTCCAATTGAAAAAAAATAAAATAAAATAAAATAAAAAAAAGAGTGAAAAGATTGGAAAAGAGAAAAACCGGAAACCACATCCTAAACAGGAAACAAGGGATGAGCCTCTTCACCTGTTCAATAGACGTGGGTGGAGTGTGAACCAGGCGATAGTTTAGTCTATCTACTCCAATTGAAAAAAATAAAATAAAATAAAATAAAAAAAAGAGTGAAAAGATTGGAAAAGAGAAAAACCGGAAACCACAACCTAAACAGGAAACAAGGGATGGGCCTCTTCACCTGTTCAATAGACGTGGGTGGAGTGTGAACCGGGCGATAGTTTAGTTACCAGGTGTTTCGTGCTCATTAAAGATATTATGCAAAATGTCAAAAAGTTTATATATTTTTGTAAGTAGTGAACATGGTCTTTGTTAGTAAGTCAGTTAAGTGCCATACGTAATAAACGCTTAGGCGATCATGTCTCGAAAGAGACATGACTGACTAGATTATCCCACAGTAGGTTGCCATTACTTTCTGCAGTAGACTGGTTGTCATCCAAGGCTATAGAATTTGATTTGTTCTGTTATTTAGCCCATAAATGGAGAGAAGAGACGGATTAATACCTTTCCCAATTGTATTTCCGCGTAAGTGAATGCAAGGAATTCAACTGCCATTCGAACTCAGCTCCCCGATTTTTCGTTGCGAGCCGATATCCACTGCACTACAACGCACATCAATGGTCTTTGTACACGTGCAGAAAGTACAAAACATTTTTTTACGTAAAATCTTAATTTCATTACTTAAAAATCGTGTGAGCATTACACGATGCGTCATTACATGTATCGATGTACAACAATGTATTAATTTTTTTTATAAAGCTACTGTCAGGACATATGTTGTTTATATAAAACTACCTTCAGGGTATATGTATAAGTTGTGTGATGAAATGAGAAAGGATAACCTGTTTATGTTTGGATTCCCTTTCCAAACTGCTCCTTTTATAGATGCTAAAACTTGAAGGAGGAATTTACTCTGTAGTGAATAAAACAAGATCTAGATTTAAAATTCAAATGCTAAGCACTGATTCATTGATTTTGTTAGAAGTAAACGAATTTTCTTGAATTTACAAAACCTTGTAATACACACTTGGGCGATCATGTCTCGAACAAAACATGACCGACTGGGCAGAAGATTATCCCACAGTAGGTTACAATTGCTTTCTTTGGTAAACTGGTTGCCAGCCAAGGCTATAGAGCCCAATTTCTCCTGTTATGTAACCCATAACTGGAGGGAAGAAACGGATTAATACCGTTTGCAAGGGTATTTGTGCGCAAGCGAATGCAAGAAATAGAACTGGAATTCGAACTCGGATCTCCGATTCGCCGTTCCGAGTCTATATCCAGTGCACCACAACGCACATATGAACAGATAAAATATCAACAAAAATATATGAAAAAATCAACAAAAATATATGAAAACTGAACCACTTCCGGCTCCAAAACATTACGGATAAATAATTCTCAACTTTCATTTATACCAACGAGAAGAAATGAAAAGAAATGATTTCCAATAAAATAATTTGAAAATGCAGCGATAATGCTAACGTAACGATATATATATATATATATATATATATATAGCCTCTCACTATACAGAATTTTTTTTTTTTTTTGTTAATAGTTACCTCTGATAGACGTCTTCATAGTATAACCGCTTCAGGAGCCGCCGAGATTGTAATTTATGCCGGTTAACGAGCAGATTAAACACAAGAGAAAAATGTTTTTTGTAGCAACGACAGTTGTAAAACAAGACAGTGAATATATACATTTTTATATTTTTGTAAAATAGACAGATAATTTCATTCTATGGAACGCCTCAATCGACTTGATAAAAATAACGAAAACAATTATACTAACCCAAAGGAATCAATAGACATGTCTAGCATTACTTTTTGTTTATATATATATATATATATATATATATATATATATATATAAACATAGGCCAACCACAGGATTTAATAATTAGTAAATGCCATGGTATTTTGTTGCGATTAACTCCTACTAAATTATGAAAGTATTTAACCCATTATTTTTTTTAAAAGGGGTGATGAAATTTAAAATACGTTAGCACTAAGGATACTATGTCCCGGAAAGGGATATATATTTCATTCGAGGTAGTTAAGGGGTTTAGGCAAATGTAACCGAGTAGGACAATCTAGTACGTAGACGTAATAGACAGTACTCGTTGTATGCAGTATCCTGAGACGTAGGTGTAGTCAATAGTCGTAGACCTCTAGTAGTAGATCTCTAGTGAAAAACCAATAGACCTCTAGTGATAGATCTCTGAACATCCTCGCTTTAGTCTATATTTATGGCCGACACCGGCCAATCACATTCCAGTGAGGGGAACCAAGATGTATACATATTCATTACCTATTCATCACATCAGAAAACATTAGACAGCAATTAATATTATACAAAAAGAAATACAACTGAAACGAAATAATTTGCAGCAATGGGCAAATTTCATATAACTAGAGAACTAGTTTGAAAAAAGGTACGCCAATCTTTGGCTATTTTTGAACTCCAGTGGGTGGGCCTACCAACTTAGCCTGACGTATATATATATATACTAGCAGTATAACCCGGTGTTGCTCGGGTGTAATGAAAGTTTTAAAACTAATCCATGGTCTGGAGCTCAGACTCTTTGGACGTTGGCACGAAAGACTAAAAAGCAATAGTTGTTTCCAGTTAAAGCGAAACCGTAGACTGAAAGAAAAATGAATGGATGTAAGACAAATTTTGATTTCCTGGTATCGATATCAAATAAGTTTTTTTCGTCGTAAACTGAATTTTGAAGGATGAATAGGTCTTCTGAGTAAATGGTATCATTGGCTGAGACTAAGAACTACAATTATATCTACTTAGAGCCAAGCCCGAAGCAAAAACTAAAATAAAAAGGATGAAAAAATACATACAGGCAGATAAACAGACACACACACACACACATCTTGCCTTTTATATATATATATTATCGATTTTCTGCACAATTGTAAGTACTGCAACCTTGAAACTTCTGAATATCATTTCTTACGTCTTTGTCTATGAGTGTATCAAATTTGATTAAAATCGGACCACTTCTTCTATAACCCGATTTTTTCTGATATTTATCGGGGGTACCTCGACACAAAGCCTAGCTAAGAACACTCACAGACGCTTATAGTACAACTGTGTAAATTTTCAAGAAAATCGGTTCAGCCGTCTCGGAGTCTATAGGTAACGGACACATACACACACAAAGTTCCATTTATAAATAAGTTTATAATATATTTTATATATTGGTGAGCACCCATGCTGAGGGTCTTCTTTGATGAAAAGAATTTCATCCAGGACCAGACGAGCAACAGGCAGAATGACAAGTGGATCTGCAAAACATCAGGGAGGTTTCCGTCGTGAAGCATACGAAGTTTCCCTCCTCCGTCGTGGTCCTTGGCATCATCTCCAGCAAGGGGGACGTCATGCCTCCGTTCTTCTTTCAAAATGTCCTGAGTGTCACCGCTAAGATCTACGAGGAGATGCTGAGGTGCATGATGAAGCCCTGGATGAACGAGATCGCCGATAGATGCCCCTACGTATTCCAGCAGGACTCCGCTCCTGCACACAAAGCCAAGATAACCCAGGCGTGGCTGCTCAACAATGTTCCTCACCACTGGGCGTCGGATTTGTGGCTGCCTTCCTCACCTGACTGCAACCCCATGAATATTTTTTCTGGGGGCATAATCGAAGCCAAGACCAACGAGCACGTACACAACACGGTCGACTCTCTGAAAAAGCGTATGACTCATTTTACGCCTGCTTTAGATGGTCGTCGCCGCCGGTGGTGGTTACATTGAAAAATAATGAAGTATGTAACTCCAACTGTTGCTAAATAAACTGTGGTTCTCTGCATATACGACTTCTGTTTTTATTGCCTCGTTTGTTTTCATTTTGACAAATGTCGGATTTTGCTGCCACACACTATATATATATATATATATATATTGTTACGGAAAATCGCAAAGATTAACGGAATGGTTTTAACAACCGACATATTTAATTTATTTGAACATTATTTTTAATCGATACTCGATTCGAACTTTCGACCCCTATTAACATAGGTGAAGCCACCAGTTGACATGGTGCGTCTTAAACCACTCGACCACAAATGATTTCACAGCCTAATCGAAGTCAAATCAAGCCTACATAACACAATTTTTGATTCTACGCAAATAAACATCTCTGCTCTGAAATGTGTCATAATGTCAACAAATGTAACCATAAATGTTACGGAAAATTCCGAAGATTAAGTAAATGGTTTTAACTACCGACAGATCTAATTTAAGATTTAATGCTGCCGAATGACGCACATTTTCGTAACAAAATTTATCGTAAATAATCAGGCCGGTAGAAATAAATATATAAATACACTTTGATTAAAAATAGAATATCTACTCAAATACGAGTAACGATTAAAAATAATGTTCAAGCAAATAAATTATATATATATATATATATATAGTAAGAAGAAAAAGAAAACTTAAATTGGGTTAAAGGCTTTAAACATAAATTATCAGCGGTTTTACTGCCAAGTACAAAACTGTTTCTTGTCACAAATCAATTACCTATATCGTCCATACCACCACGTTCTTAAAAATACGCCTCACCTAGCACTGATCCGATCAAAGTACTTTAAAAATGCATTTGGCCACCGACAATTTACATACATTCCTAAAGAAAATACAGTTCGAAACCACTAGCATTTTGTATAAATCACTGTACGAAAATCATCTTGCTATAAGAGAGGACATTTACATGAAACATCTCCGATCCAGTATGAATCTCACCCTATTCAAGAGCGGTAATTTTGTATTGGCACCAAAATGATCATAACTGAACATTATATATATATATTCGTGATTGCATTCATTTTGTTTTGAATTCACATCTACAGTTGTCATTTTTTAACATTTAATATAATTAATTTGACGTCGTAATTATTCTTTTACTTCTAACAATAGAAACTTTTGTTTTTGTTTCTCCCGTACGCATTGTAGTGCAGTGGATACCAGCTGGGAACGAGAAATCGGGGAGCTGAGTTCGAATTCCAGGTGAATTCCTTGCATTCACTTTCGCGCAAATAAACTTGGGAAAGGTATTAATCCGTCTCTTCCCTCCAGTTATGGTTTAAATAACAGGACTGACTGGGTTCTATAGCCTTGGTTGGCGACCAGTCTACCACAGAAAGTAATGGCAACCTACTTCGTGATAATCTTTTGCTCAGTTTGTCATGTCTATCTCGATAAATGATCGCTCAAGCGTGTATCACGTATGGCACTTGACTGACTGACTGAATTTATTTTATGCTGTTGTTATTTGTAATGAGGTTTCTTTTTTAACGATACTCTGTGATGCACAAGCATTTCTTTGGCTACTTTAGTAGGTAATCTGGAGAATTTATAGATCTTTCATCTTTTTTTATTCACCCTTTTATTTAAAATAATTTCTTTCACCGTTCTTTCCATTCTTCGTAAACCTATGTTTCAATCTTCTTCTTGTTCTTTGTGACATGTTTCTTTAGGATGTGACCAAACATGACACTCCACATTTTCCTTTTGAGTAATGTTTGTCGTATTCCCATTCCGTTCTGCCATTCATTTGCACAAGCTTGTTAAGTAGGTTACAGTTTACTACCGTATTCTTCTCTTGCCTTGTAAGAATCAGATTCTCCAAGCCCTCTTTCTTCATTATGCATCCTAGAAATTGTAACTCTCCTTCTGGTTTTAAGAATAAGTGTCCTTTTTGTTTTCATTTTCCTTAAATCGTTTTCATCATTGACTTTTCCAGCTATGGTATTCTCAGCACCTTTCTCTAGAACCACATTTGTGCTGCTTTAAGTCTCTTGTTCATTTCTGAAAATATTGTCAATCATTCTATGCTATAAAGAAGGAATGATACTACATATCTAACGAAAATTTCCCGAATCTTAACCATTGAGTCAATAGCTAAATTCACTGCTAGGAAGTTTGGGACATTGTCGGACCAGGAAGTTTTTTTCCGCCTGAATCCATTTTGCACATATACAAATCAACCATCTGACCGTGCAAAGAATATTGTTGTCATATCAAGTCAGACGCCCCTGCTGTTCATCTCAGGGTTGTCGACAATATCTAAAGGAAAATCTGTAATGTGACACGTCCCGACCTGGCAGCTCGACTCCAGCCACTTTCTCACCGACGGGACGTGGCTTCCATCTGTCTCTTCTGCAAATATTTTCATGGCTTCTGCTCCGACGAACTTAGGTCACTAGTGCCCCTTCCTCAAGAATTTACTCGTGCAACCAGACTGGTAACAAGATACCACACATTTACAGTTAGATCAACCGACAATTCTACTCCAGCTGCTTTTTTTCTTGCGCTTCCTGCCTGTGGAACTCCCTTCCGTATACCTTGCTTTTCTGACGGCTACAACCTCTAGGAATTTAAATGCAATGTCAATTCCCATCTCTTATCCACTTGACTCCAGTCCTTTCTATATCACCTCGTATATCTTGTTCTTTTTCTCTCTACCTTCGCAACTGTCTTCACACCTGTGTTCACATCCTTCTTGTGCCCTTTCTCTTTCGCCCCCTTCGTCTTTCTCTTCACTCTCCTCCTACCTAAACTTTTTCTCCTCCTGCCTAATCTTTTACTCTCTGATGTAGCCCTCTTTGCATCAGTGGCCGTACCGCTTTGCTTGAAGTGAAACGATTAAAAAATAAAATACTTTGCTTTAGATTTGGAAATCATCTTTCGCTTTTCCAGTATTTTGTTTAATTCTTCATTTTCTTTCATAACTCGTTCTTAACATTTTGATTGTTCTTTCACTTTGCTTTTCCTTCCCGTCAGACTTTCCTTTTTTTGTGTGATACTATATTATCTCTTTGTCTTCATGTTTCAGCTATCAAACAAAATTACTATTATTTTTTCCATCTCTCTCTCCAAACTTTTCTTTTCTCTGTCTTTCCAGCAAATTTAGCCCTCGGGCAAGCAAATCAACCTTCACATAGCCATCTTGTTTGCTACCAGGCGTATAAATGGCAAGAAAACGAGCGAGAGGGCATAAGTCCGCATTTGGGAACGAACGGACAAGAGTCTTTAGCATTGAATCGCTTCATTGACAGAAAGACACAGTGAGAAAGGTTGAAGCCGTTCGTCTGGAGCTGGAGAGTCAGGGGTCGAGGAAACGGGTAGAGGAGGAAGCATCGTGGACAGACGAAGAAACAGGGGCTTGAGAACTATTGTTGTGTAATGTCGATGGGCTCGCGCAAGCGCGTCCCCGCACGCGTGTTCCCGCTCGTTCGTCAATAAAACCGACCAGTTGTGTGTGTCGCTTGTTTTTCCCCCGCTATCAGTGCGTTAATTTCCTGTGTCGATCTCCCCCGCCTTCACTCCCGCGACTGCCTATACACGCCGGCCGCATTCTTGGAGAAAATCGCTACTTCATACCGTGCCTATTGCAATATGCCTCTTTAGTCTTAAAGGGTAGAAAAATATATCCTGAAGCAGAGCGCGCATAAAAATTAAACGAAAATTCCAAGGTTTTTCACCATCGGCTAATTCCCGTTTCTTTTCTACTTGATGACTTTCAGGATATTATAGCAGGTGGAGATGCTTACCTTTTAGTGCGAGACACATGGAAAAGTGAGCGACCAGCCAAATACAATCGTTCCATTTAACCATCGGGTAGAAATGACAATCCTATAAATTGGAGCGCACCGCTAGAAAGAAAGCGAGAAGACGGAAGATAGTAACGTTGACGCCCGGGAAATAGCCCCAAGCCAACGCCGTCATTGGAACGGAATTATTCACCAAAAGAGGATATGAATGTTTGTACATCAGCGAATTAGAACTCTCCAAACTTTTTAGCATCAAAAGGTATATTAAGCAGTCAGTTGTATAAATCGTGCGAGCGGATGATGGCTTCATGTAGACATTTTTCGAGAAGGCCACTTGTTTTTGAGTAATCAGGCTGTATATGTGTATACATTTATACAAGGAGTGCGATGGAGGTATTCGTACGCTTCTATGCACGCTGATTTGGCGTCTTTTTTATCGATTCGATCTACATTTTCTGTCACATAATAATGTTATTGCGAAGGAATCATTCCTTTTTATTTCTTTCGATAATTGTTTTCCCTTTTTATTACCTTCTATCTTCATATTTTTGATAACCAAGAATTGGATTTATGCGGGGTTCATTCAAAAAGTAATACATGTTTTAATTTATTTTTAAACCTATAACTTTAATCTTTATATATATATATATATATATATATACAAGTATGGGTGGAATAATATTCCACATCCAAAGAAACACTATTTTTAAAAAGTGCTCAATACAAAGTAGAGCTAATAATAATAATAATATTTATTAATAAATTATAACATTGATATGTTATAATATCACTACAAAAGTAGCTATTTTGTTTCGACACTTTTTGTGTCTTTTCAAGTGATGTTGTTATTTCGAAAATTATATATATATATATATATATATATATATATATATATATATATATATATATATTAATGCAGGTTTCATTGAATAATATAGATAAGTTTTGTCTATTAATTTTGTGTAGGATCCGTTCATGCCGTCTGATATACTTGATGGTGATGTCGTTGAAAGACAACAAAAAATCACAGTAATTGTTGATTTTTTTATTGGGTCTAAGCTTTCGGCTCACATAAACCATTATCAAAGAGTAAATATTATTTTTATCGGGTCTAAGCTTTCGGCTTAGACCCGATAAAAAAATCAACAATTACTGTGATTTTTGGTATATAACAAATATTGTAGATCATAATATAATTAAATTGTTTTTTTATTTAATATTAATATAGTTTCCATTACGACACGGGAATTTTTGTTTTGAGATTTTTACCTCGTCATCAGGCAATGCTAGCTCATTGTTGTGAAGATGATATAACATTTTTTCTGCCATAATTTCTTTCCTCTTTCTGAACTGAACCTACTATAGTCTGCTAGATTTTAAATCAATGAATTCCGACTAAATATCTTGTTTTATTTATTATTATACAGCACAGTGTTACAATTGAGTTTGCGAATAATCAGTGATATTGTCCGGTCTCAGGTTGACATGACGGAATTGTGAGATTAGCGTACGTCGATACATTTTCTAATTAGTGAATTCTTTTCTCTTATGACCAGATTGGAATTTATTAGGCTGAAGTTGTAGTTAGGTGCAATATGGTGAGCTATTTAGAAGTTTCAAGTACTGTGATGCATATACACCTACGATCATATGAGTTTATTTTATTTATAAAATTATATATATTTTTCATATTCTTTTTATGTACCACAAATTTCACAATTTATTTTTTTTAACAAAATTAGAAAATTAGGAATTAAAATGGAAAAATTTTAAAGAGTGAATTGAGATGTCTGTTGTTGAGCGATTTAGAAATGATAAATATCGCGTACGGCCACCCGTACAAACAAAATACTGGTAATCAACATTCAGAAAATTAAAACGCTTTAATTATTTAAAAAAATGAGCTGCATTATTTATAGTAAGCTTTTAGATTTTATATTCGCCAAACATTAATTTCACAGAATCGCGAGGACCTAGGAGGAGAAAATGTTTTTAAAAAATTTGAAAATTTAGAAATTACTTAATAAAAAAAATAAATATGTAAACAATTCTTGTAAAAATTCATTATTAATGGAAAACAATTCTATTCAGACTATGATATCATTAATTTATTATGTTTATAAAAGCTTATCCAATGAAAAAAATGGCATAGTTTTATTGCATTTTTGTTTTCGCAATTCGGGGTAGATTTTCTAAAAATGAGTTGGTATTGAAAAAAAAAAGACAGTCGTATAGCATTCCCCAATGACTCCTGAATTTAATTAAAATTAGCTATATGGGTGGGCCTAGTCGCATTGTTCGATATTTCTGGAAATTAATTGGTAGGGGGCAACATATGTAAAAAAAATATTTTTGCCAATATTTTTTTAAAATAATTATTTCAAAACTGATTTCAGTCAATTATGAATAAGTCCTGAAGTTTTCATCAAAATCCGACTATTATTTGGTTTTTGCAAGAATTTCCAAATTAATGTGTGGTTTTCAAAAAATACCTTGCGTAATATTACGTTTTGACGTAATAAAATCTGCATCAATTTAGGTCTCGCACTGACGAAAGAAAGAAAATTTACCACAAAATAAACCTGTTAGAAACAATTAAATTTTTTAAAAACATAATTAAAAAATACTTCTATCTATCCTCTTAATGATAACGTAAACATTTTGCCGAGAAAACTTTGTTTTTATTTAGTTTGAGGCCTTTTTCTTCAGACTATGCTGGGTTTTTTTTCAGCGAATTCGTGGAGGGACCCAATTTTTTAAAATTATTTTTTTAGAGTTGTCGTAGTATTCCTATTCTTATTTTTAAAAAAAGGAAGGAATTTCATGAATGGTTACGGAAAATGTGAACAATAATTTATGTAATAACAATAAGGTAAGTAGTGCTTTTTACTAAGTCAGTTAAGGGCTATATATAATACACGATTAAGTGATCATTTCTCTTTCGATGAACGACTAACTAGGTAGAAGATTTTTCCCACAGTAGGATGCTTCTGCGGTAAACTAATTGCCAATCAAGGCTATAGAACCCAATCTATCTTGTTGCTTAACCTGAAGCCGTAGGAAGATGGTTAATGTTTATGATTCGGTTATGTGTCATACATAACCGAACTCCCTACAACTTAGAAGTTTATTCGTAATCATCAAAATGTTATCAGCAAGTTGGTGGTAAATTGGAAAGTGTGGATTGGTGCGGAATCGTGGAAGAAGGAAAATATACATTTTGCGTGTTAAAATAGAAATTTATAAAAAGAAAATAATAACAAGAAATGGTAGAAATGAATGTTCAATATTAGAAAGTTAAGGGTATCAAGAGTTGTAGAAATGTTCGTTGTAGTAAATAGTTGGAAAGATTTTATGCGTACGTGTGTATGTATGTACGAAATCGCTTCCATTGGTCATAAAATCAATTTAACATCTACTCGCGAAATCTGGTTTCGACTTTTTCTTTAAGCACGTCGTCAATCTTTTTTCTATCCGCAAAAACACAGGATTTTACACGTCATTATGAATTTCTGTAAAAGTAAAACACAGTGTTGCTTTTAATTCTTATCTACCACAAACGCATAGCTGGAGAGAGAAAAGGTGGATTCATAACTTTCCAAAGTGTATTTGCGCGTGTGTGAATAAAGCGAATTCAACTGGAATTCGAACTCGACATTCCAGTTTCTTATTCCGAGTCGATATCTATTGCACCACAACGCCAATAATGCCTAGAGCAAACACGAAAAGAACATAGAAGCGAAAGTCAGTAGCATGCTACTTATTAATAGGCCGGTTGTTGGTGGTCATGAGAATAAGGCTAAATAGATTTTTCTCTCATTTCATATTTTTCTTCTTCATAGATTATACTGAGAAAACCTTTAAATAATCAAGGGACTGTACTAAACTGCAGGCATTACCATGGTTTCTCAGTGTTTTACCATAGTAATTCTTGCTTGCTGTTCTTAAATGTGACACAGCGATGAAAGTATGGGGCACCGACTGAGGATCAAAGGATCAAATTAGTCAAGACAAACCTACTAACCATTATACCACGTCGGAGTGCCAAAATAAGTTTTTAACTGCAACTTACATGTGGCAAAAGGCCGAAAGTGTGAAGCATCTAGATTGATCCAACGAGACAAGCTTGTTGATCATTACACCATGTCGAATTGCTCAAAGGCTTAGTTGATTTAGTTAATATTTCCAGTTGCCCTTTACAATTTCAATCGATTTTTCGGATTACCAATAATTTGTCTAATTTTTGTTTACTTGTATATTTTAAAAATCACAACATTCAGTATGATTTGCATTTTATGGTCGTCTAATCAACGAATTGGGGTGCAATGGATATCGGGATGTGCGTTGTGGTGCAGTGGATATTGGCTCGGAATGATAAATCAGGGAGACGAGTTCGAATTCCAGTTGAATTCCTTGCATTCACTTACGCGCAAATACCCTTGGGAAAGGTATTAATCCGTCTCTTCCCTCCAGTTATGGGTTAAATAACAGGACTGACTAGGTTCTATAGCTGGCAATCAACTGTGGGAAAATCTTCTGCCCAGTCAGTCATGTCTCGTTCGAGACATGATCGCCCAAGCATGTATCACGTATGGCACTTAACTGACTGAATCAACACGTAAAATCAAGAATAAAAAGATTAAATTCCGATTATTAAGAATCCATCTAAGCAGGCTTACTGATTAGTTTTCAAAAGACGAGCAGATGACATTGGTAAGGTTCTCCCCCCACCCCAAAGCAGTCACTGTTAGTTGCTTTATCAACGGACTAATTGTTCATTTCTGGTATACTAGATATGTTTGAAAATTAGGCTTACGGACTATCACGTCGAATACACCGGTTCTCGCTCGATCACCGAAGTTAAGCAACGTTGAGCTTGGTCACTACTTAGATGGGTGACCGCTTGGGAATACCAGGTGGCTGTAAGTGTTTCGTGACGGATGTGCGTTGTGGTGCAGTGGATATCGGCTCGGAAAGAGAAATCGGTGAGCCGAGTTCGAATTCCAGTCGAATACCCCGCATTCACTTAAGCACAGGTACCTTTGGGAAAGGTATTAATCCGTCCCTTCCCTCCAGTTATGGGTTAAATAACAAGGATAGGACTTGGGGACCCTGCCCTTGAAAAACAAAAACAAATCCCAATGAATCTTGATACTCGAAAAGAAAAATGTATTACTAGATACAAAACTTATATAATAACAACAATAAATTGTTAAAAAGAAAAGCATTACCAGCAATAAATAAATAAAATTTAGTTGGCAATAAATGATTCCCCGAGGTTGATATGCCATAACAACAAACAACCAACTGTTTGAAAATTAACAAGACTGCGTGTGCTCTGTGAACTATGGACGAAGACGAATGAACGGATTGTGTTACCATCTAACATGATAGCTTGGGAGAATATAATTGTAATTTCAGCTTTCTGCAACATTTACATTTCTTATTTTTATTACATGAAAGAATTCTGGCAGGATAAACTATGGCTGTTTCACTGCGACAATGCACCTGCTAATAACGCCATGATGATCCGGCAGTTATTGGCCGAGAAGAACATCACCGTACTGGAACAAGCTCACTCTTCCCTTGATGTTGCTCTGTGTGACTTTCTTTTCACCAAGCTCACGGGGGTTGTCAAGGGGACCCGTTTTGAAAGTGTGGAGGTCATCAAAAGAACAGTAACGATAGATTGAGGCGCACCCAAGAAGAATATTTCCAGCAGTGTATAGAAGCGTGACACAAGAAGGATGGAAAATGGCATTAGACTGGAGGGGGACTACTTTGAAGGGGAAACGAAGTAGCGTGTTGTTTGGAATTGAAATAAATTGTTTGTGACACCAGTCTCGTTACTTTTCAGACATTTTTTGAATGGTGCTTAGCAATTATAAAATGAAAATGTCTTCAGATATACATGAAAAAGTATAATTCACTTAAGATGAAAATCTAGCAAAAAAATAAAAAAATGCACAGTAAATCCCGACAAATTAAAACTATTTTATCTGCTAATATTCTTATGAGGTGTAAACTTACGTGGCATTAGGGAATCATAATCTCTCAGTTGCGTCTCGGACAAAGTGCGATTCCGTTGTATCTTTGTTAAAGGACGGATATGCATCTGAGAAAAATTATACGGAGAGGTGATGGGTCCCGGGAAACAGTGTCCCGAGGCGCCGCCACCCTATTGTACCAAACGTATGGATCACTGTGCGCCACTGAGGCCAGCGCGACCGACAGTTGCGGGGACTGGACAATTTTTGGCCCTTGCTCGAGCGCACACGTTCGGGGTCCCCACATTAAACTTTGACCCTGTGTCGCGTCTTGCTCTGGTAGGGGAGCTGGTAAATATAATTATGAAGTGTAAACAAGTAAAAAGACACTGATAACAGATTAATAACACTAATGTGTAACAGCAATTCGGTAAAGATATGACTGTTGTATCTTGCTCTATTAAGTGTAAATTTATTGATTTTTTATGGTTTATCAACCTTTTACTATTTATTTAACGCCAGAAAATATTTTTAAGTTGTAAGAATTTTTGAAGATAATAATAATTTACCGATATAAATACTACTATTTAACCCATAGCTGGGTGAACAAGTGATGAATTAATATCTTTCCCAAGGTTATTAGAGCGTAACAAACCATACTGGAATTAGAACTCGGCTCTCTAATTTACAACTGCGAACCACTTTCCATTTCAGCACCCGCACACCTTAACTTACAGCAATTTGAATACCCATCTAAGTTCTGCCTAGGCTCAACGTTGCTTAACTTCGCTGAACGTACGAGAGCCATGATGTGTCCGTAATCCTTCAAAGTGTTTAAGCGCCCGTTTGCAAGTGAAATTCAGTGAACTCTTTTTTCGACAATTGACTTCTGTTTACAGGACTTGAAATAATTAGCTATAATGTAAACAGTTATGCAGTTAGAGCTTCGATGTTTACGCTTCTCAACTCTCGAAATCCATGACTGCAATATTTGATTGGCTCTTTAATCGCTTTCGTGAAAAAGAGGACATGCGCAGCGATGCAGAAACGCACTCTCTTGTGTTTACTTCCGGGGAGAAAAAAATAAAAAATAAAAATGATGATTTTTCGCGTTTGTTTGGTTGGAAGTCAAGAAAGAAGTTAAAAAATATGAAAAAAAAAAAGAAGATTTTTAAGAAACAAAAGAGATGAAGAAGATCAAATAACAACAGAATGAATGAAGAAACAAAAATGATCGACAAAAAAAAAAAACGAATTAGCTTAAGAATGCTTGATAAAGAAACCGAAAAAGAAAAAGAGAAGAAACAAGATTAAATAAAGAAAAGCAACGCAAATGAATGTTAAAGAAGGAAATATATTGAAAAACAAAAATAAAATACGAGAAAAAAAATCAAAATGGTGGGACAACGGAAAATAAAAACGAGTACTGTTAACAAACAATAGTAAATTTTAAGGATCTCGACTAAAAATAGGGGAATATTTACCCTGTAGGGCTAGCACGTGAGACACGTTGATCTCTTGTCTTCAACATCCAGCTGATATCTGTCACTCTGGCCCGTATCGTTTTCACTTCAGTGATGGCCACCTAAGTTTTATTCGTTTTTTCCACAGTTCTTCAACAAAGTGTGAAAAAACGAAAACAGAACGTTGAGTGTATAAATGGCTTCAGAGAAGGTTTCGTTAACATCTTAATCACAAAAGTTGCAAAAGAGAAAAATATTACTAACGTATATTTCCGAGTAGAAGGGTATCTTTAGATAAGACGGGGTAAAGAAGATATAGCAAATTTTAATAAATATATTGTATATCAGTAGTATAAAATGACTGCTTATTAATTATATAGAGTGTTCCATTAAGACGGATCGAAGTTAATAGTAAATAAAACAGTGTTATTGGTCAAATTTTCTTGATTTAACAATTGGATCATATTTGATTCATGGCAATTTTGTGTAAAAAAAATATCGCCCAAATTTCCGCCAAGGCTTCAGCGACACACCTTTACTCGATGGTCAATTTTTTTTGACGTCTCTGCATAGTTGCTCTTAGATCTCACCAATATATTTTATAATCTCATCCCTCAGCTTTTGTATTGCTGTTGGCTTGTTGGCATTGATCTTGCTTTTGAGATGATCTCAAAAGAATAAATATTAAGGCGTCAAGTCAGACGATTGTGGTGGCCAACTGACATGACTGTTTCGAGAGATGATACGACCTGGGAACTTCTCATTTATAGACTAAACTATCGCCCGGTTCACACTCCACCCACGTCTATTGAACAGGTGAAGAGGCTCATCCCTTGTTTCCTGTTTAGGATGCGGTTTCCGGTTTTCACTTTTCCAATCTTCTTACTTTTTTTTTTTTTTCAATTGGAGTAGATAGACTAAACTATCGCCCGGTTCACACTCCACCCTCATCTATTGAACAGGTTAAGAGGCTCATCCCTTGTTTCCTGTTTAGGATGCGGTTTCCGGTTTTCTCTTTTCCGATCTTCTAACTTTTTTTTATTCAATGGGAGTAGATAGACTAAACTATCGCCCGGTGCACAGTCCACCCTCGTCTATTGAACAGTTGAAGAGGCTCATCCCTTGTTTCCTGTTTAGGATGCGGTTTCCGGTTTTCTCTTTTCCAATCTTTTCACTCCTATGTAGCCCCCTGCACATCAGTGGCGTTACCGCCTTGCTCGGGGTGATATGATTAAAAAAGAAAAAGAAAAAAAAGAAAGCCATTCTTGCATTGGCTCTGTGGCATGTGGTGCCGACCTGTTGGAACCAGAAATCTTCTACATTCATAGCATTTACTTCAGGCCATAACTGCCATTACTCAAATAACATGAACCATTAGTGAAATCAATAAAATTGGACCAATAACTTTGTTTTATTAACTGTTAATTTCGATCCGTGTTCATAGAAGACCCGATATAAAGATGTTATTGGAAATGATATATCCGTTGTGGTGCAGTGGATATCGACTCGGAACAAGGAATCGGGGAGCCGAGTTTCATCACATGGTCTCTTGAAAATACTGATACTTCTACTTCTACTTCCTCTTCTTTTTTTTTTTATATCGAAACACTTACAAACAGTCTGGTGTACTAATGGTCATTTACTTATATTTCATCGAGAATCACAAAATACTGCTAATAACAGTCCAAGAATAGTGCATTCCATGGCTGTAAACGTAATCAACACTCGAAGTTCACATTTTCTCAGCTGAGTTTTCATGGTTACAAATTGATTTCATTGATATGAAATTATTCTTCGAATAGCTAATTTATTATGAACTCATGCCAGTAATATATAAGGTAGAAATAGTTTCATTACTTTTAATATCAGATTGTTTGACAATTTGACAATGTGAATCTTTTCATGTACATTATTGGTTATCGTACCGAGACCGAGGTTAGCCTTCGGACGAACACCATTTTAAAGTTTCTTTTTTTTTTTTTTTTGAATTGTCGCATAAGAAGTTCGCCAATTTTCACTGGTGATTTTGGGGATTTAAAGGTCGTCTTATACGCGGAAATATACGGCAAATAAACGTTTTGAGAAAATACTTATTGTGAATTTGAATGATACACTGGTATCAGTGGTCGTTGTTTTATAAAAGTAACACCGTTAGAAATTTCAATGCTGATTTTTAAAAACGACTCTGTTGACATGGAAAATTGAGAGTATTTAGGCATCTTTTTCCCATTTCTCTATAGATTATTCCCTCAAAATACGGTTTAGACAAATTGCAATGGGTACGTCCAAGTATTCTTTAATAGTTTCAGGGGTCGATGTCCAAAACTAAGAAATAGCTATGAATTTTCTTTATCTTCCCGGTAGAGTCTTCTAAGTTATAAAATTGATAGAACGTAAGAAATTTTTATCTATTTCAGTTCACCATTTTAATATCATCTTGCTTTCCCATGCTCTCTCTCTCCCCCTCTCTCTCTCTCTCCACACACACACACATATATAAGAGATGTTTGGAGGTACAAAATTTGTACACTACTTTAAAAACAAGGAATTTATTAAAAGTCTCAATAGCTCTTTTGTCCAACATCTCATCAAGAGAAAATCGTTGGAATCACAAATTAAACGAAAAAACAGCAACAAAAATGAAGAGCAAAAAAAAAAAAAGGTGGGAACACTAAAATAAATATACATATAAATATATATTTATAACGAGTGGAGGATAAATCACATGTAAATATTTATTGAGGGACAGTTAAAATAAAATATCCACCAACAAAAAAAGAGACTTTACGAAATCCTTCTGCTGGCAAAGAGAAGGCTTTCGTAAAGATATGCAGACTGATTCCAAAATCTTTAATTGATTATTGGATACAGCCACTTGTAAAACTTTGAACCACTCTTTCTTATATGACTGAGCACAAGCTATATTCTCTACTAGGTGTTGAGCAATAGCCAATTCCATATTGGTAGAGGGAAGACAACACATGCTACCTATTTTGCCTAATCATATTTATGATGGTACAGGTTGATTAATTCTTGTTTCCAAATGTAAGATTGTACGCCCCAAATAACCAACAGCGCACTGGCAATTAAATTCATATAACAAATTACTCAATTTGATGTAGGGCAATTAATCCTTACGAAAAGACGGAAACGCAGACCTAGTTCGAAATATACACCGCAGACCAACTGACAAAAACAACCAGAAACAGTCTTGCTAACATGATTAACTAAACTTTGACCCTTATCCCCAATCCAAGAAACTTACAAATAAACCAGACACTTAGAAGGTCCCAGGACTGTAGGAGAATAAAATTCTCTAGTTTTCATAATATAATTAATAAGGGCTTCCGGATAGCCGTTGCTAAGAAAAATCTCCCTGATATTTTCAAACTCAAAGTCCAGTCTAGCAGGAGAACAAATTTTGAGCGCCCTGTACACTAAGGTTTTGATAAGATTAACTTTTATTGATGTACATGCAAACGCACACCAATTCATATACAAACCAGTAAAGGTAGATTTATGATTAATACTTGTAAGAAAACCCTCTCTACTACGCTCAACAAGAACGTCCAAAAAGGGCATACAATTGTCCTTCTCCAATTTCAAGGCACCATGTCGTTTGGTAAATCACCATCAGCCATATATTTTCAGAAACGAAAGAAGTCAAAGAAGAACAAAAAACATTTAATTTTAGATAAACACACATGTCTAGAATTAGTATAAAATTCAGTTGTGTCAACATCTTATTAATTTCGTCTTGTATAAATGCCCGCTCAATAGTTAAACTAGGTCTTACCTCCGAATGGAAAATCCGTTTGGAAATAAAGAGTGGTGCTACATCTTGTTCGAAGCAAGAACGTAAAAAACAAAGAGATAGTTTTACTAATCTAATTTTGCTCCTTAAAAACGATAGCCTATTCAGTTCTCTAATTTATTCAGATGTGTAACTCTTTCTTAAATATGTAAACAAATGTTTGGAGGTAAAAAAAATGTGTACACTACTTTAAAAACAAGGAATTTATTAACAGTATCTAGAGCACTTTCAACCAACATCTCATCAAGAGAAAAATGTTGAGATCACAAATTAAACAAAAAACAGCGAACAAATGAAGATCAAAAAAATTGGGGAACGCTACAATAAATAGACTTGTTTTTAAAGTAGTATATATATATGTTGTATCGCCGAAGTGGCATGACGATACCCAGAAGATGTGTACTAAGTATCTATAACACAATATGTTAAACTTGACCCTCATAAAGCGAGCGGTGGTGACGGAATCCCAACCATAGTCTTAAAGAAATGTGCCCCTGAACTCTCCTCTATCCTTTCTAAGCTCTACAACCTCTGCCTATCTGCTTCCTGCTTTCCTGCCTGTTGGAAATCTTCCTCTGTAGTTCCTATATTTAAAAACACTGGAGAACCCTCTGACCCTGCAAATTACCGCCCTATCAGCCTTCTTCCGATCTTTGGCAAAGTGTTTGAAGCCATTATCAACGCCGAGGTGGTTCAGCATCTCACAGCACACAGGCTCCTCTCGGACAAGCAATATGGTTTCCGCTTCACCAGGTCTACTGCTGATATGCTAACGACCATCACCGAGTACATATACCAGGCACTCGACAGGAATGGCGAAGCTCGAACCGTTGCATTGGATATATCTAAGGCGTTCGACAGAGTTTGGCATGCTGGCCTTCTATGTAAACTGCGGAGCTATGGTATAACTGGACATTTGTTTGAACTAATCCAGTCATTCCTCTCTAACCGCACAATGAAAGTGGTATTAAACGGACATGCCTCTCAGAACTACCATACAAACGCAGGTGTCCCCCAAGGCTCCATCTTAGGTCCTACACTCTTCCTGATATATATTAATGATCTCCCTGATTCCATAAGAACCCAAATAGGTTTGTACGCCGATGACACCACAGTTTACTCTCGCCTCCAACAAAAATCTGGTGTAGGTGTCAAAGCTAACCTCGCAGCCGAGATTGAAAAAGACCTCCAATCCATATTGGACTGGGGTAAGAAATGGCTAGTAAATTTTAATGCTTCTAAAACGAAGCTACTGTCAATTAACCATCATCGACAATCTCACCTACCTCCCATTAGCATGGACCAGGCTTGTCTCCCAGAGAGTAAAACACTACGCCTCCTTGGTCTCACACTTTCAGCGGACCTCAAATGGAATGACTATATCGAATCCATTGCTAAATCCGCTGCTATGAAAGTCGGTTCTCTGTGTAGGGCCCGGAAGTTTTTTCCGTCTAAATCTATCCTGCACATTTACAAATCTACCATCCGCCCGTGCATTGAATACTGCTGCCATATCTGGTCGGGTGCCCCTGCTGTTCTCCTTGGGCTTCTCGATAAGGTTCAGAGGAGGGTCTGTAATGTGATAGATACCGACTTGGCAGACCGCCTGCAGTCTCTCTCCCACCGGCGAGACGTGGCTTCCTTGTGTCTCTTCTATAAATACTTTCACGGCTTCTGCTCCGATGAACTTAGATCACTGGTGCCCCCTAAATACGAATTTGCACGAGATACTAGATTAGCAACTAGATCCCACCCTTTTACAGTGAAACCGATAAAATGCAGCCGTAACTTCTACTCCAACAGTTTCTTTCCTCGCACTTCCCGACTGTGGAATTCTCTTCCAAACGATTGCTTCCCCGACGGCTACAATCTCCAGGAGTTTAAATGTAAGGTCAATACACACCTCCTAACACACTAACCTGCTCCCATTCTATCAAGCACTCTTCCCATCTGCCCGACCCTCATCCTCGCTATCCTTACTCATCTGTCACCTTTCTCCTGACATTCCCTATGTCTATCCACTCCTTCTCTTTACCTTCCCCTATGTAGCCCCATGCGCAATAGTGGCAGTGGAATGCCTTGCTTGGGGTGAGATGATTAAAAAAAAAAATATCCGTGCTAAATGATACAAATAAGACTAACACCAGAAGACAGAACAATAAATGGTAGAAAAGAGGAGAGATTAAGTCGTTAGAGTCGCAGAGAGCACAGTCCGATACTAATCGTCAATGACACTCCGATGGTATCAACTACTTCCTCAAATGCCCGAAGTAGATGTGACACAAGGCCATTTAATTGGGAACACCGAGTCCGTGAGCTCGGACAAAAATTATTGTCTGTTTTTCCACAGACGAGACTACCTTTTGTCAGAGCCTCGTCTGGGTTCCTCTCTGCCCAAAGGCAGAGAGTGCGAGAAAGTGAACGACTGACGCACGCAGTCGATCTCCTCAGAATGTCAATGACACTCCGAAATCGTATACTGCTAATAGTCTTTATTTTTATAGCTACTCCGATTCACAGACCATTCCATTCTCGATAGCGCTAGAGGGATGTTAGCTGCTCTACAACACCCACCTTGAAAAGTTTCGTCCCATGGATGAGGTATTTTTTTTTCTTTTCGGATCAATCTCGATCGTTCTGGTAGCTGTCCTTTTCGCTTTTCTAAGCGTCTTTGTTGTACCTCTGAGGCATCAGTCTTTGTTGTACCTCTGAGGCATCAGTCTTTGTTGTACCTCTGAGGCATCAGCACATCAAACATATTGTATATTACTTCCACTGGTTCTTCTCTCGGCTGTTTAGTTGTGTACCTTCTTTTTATTTGGTTTACATACCTTCTTATAATTCGTCTTAGATGTTTCATAAGGTTCACCATGTGACCAATTCGCTTGTCTATAATACTTTCTTCCCATGACTCTTTATCGAAATTTTTAGAATTCTGTCACCAGGGTCGAAACGTTTGCCGTCGCACTTAGTTCTGTCGCTCATACTTTTTTTCCTTGTTTGGTTTCAGTTTATCGAAAACTGATTTGATCTTCCTTGCAAACATGAATTATGCTAGAGACATTCCTGTATTAGCGTTTGTGTTTGGTATGATACGGTAGACAGATAAGAAATTCTGTAGCTCCTCATTTATTGTTTCTACTTCTTCTGCCTTTCTTAATGCCCTTTTAAAAACGTCTATAAATCGTTCTAACAACCAGTTAGATCTTAAGTGGTAGGGCGCGAATATCAAATGAGTTACTGTATACATTTTGCAAAAACTTGCAAATTTCCTTGATGAAAAATGCGTCCTGTTGTCTGATACGATTATGTCCGGTACACCAAATCTTGCAAACAATTCGTGTAGAAATTCTATTGTGATTTTTGTTGTCGGCGATTTTCATCTGAATACTTCTGGCCATTTTGAAAAGCTATCCACCACAACAAAGTAGTATATACGCCTTATCGGCCCTACATAATCTATGAATAGCCTAGACCGCTTGTCTGTTTTTGGTCATGGGTTAAACTTTTGGTGATGATTTTGCAGCTAATTGGCAATTCTTGCAATTTTTGACTAAGTTTTCAACATCTTTATCCATTCCGTTTCAATACACAAAACTTCGCATAAGCGCTTTCATACGTGAAATAACCAGATATCCCATATGGAAACTTTGTAATATTCTTTTTGTTAACACTGCCGGGATGACCACCTGTACACCATACAAAAATATGTCTTGACAAACTGAAAAGTATTTTCCTAATTTTCCATTTTTTCCAATAACTCTTTCTTTTTGTGAGTTATGAACTTCACTTTACTTATATTCTCGTCAACTGAGACAGGTATTATACATCATTTTTATTTCTGACTCACAAACCAATGGGCTTATGGCCTATCACGTTGAATACACCGGTTCTCGCTCGATCACCGAAGTTAAGCAACGTTGAACCTGGTCAGTACTTAGATGGGTGACCGCTTGGAAATACCAGGTGCTGTAAGCGTGTAGTGACGGATGTGCGTTGTGGTCAGTGGATGTCGGCTCGGAAAGAGAAATCGGTGAGCCGAGTTCGAATTCCAGTTGAATACCCTGCATTCACTTAAGCACTGGTACCCTTGGGAAAGGTATTAATCCGTCCATTCCCTCCAGTTATGAGTTAAATAACAAGGGTAGGACTTGGGGACCCTGCTCTTAAAATCAAATCCCAATGAATCGTGAAAAGAAAAATGTTGTAAAAATAAAATAACCTTACCCCAAAATCATTGGTTATGACCTTAAATGATTGATAGGTCGTTAAGCCTCAAAAACAAACAAACACAAACCAATGAAGCTATTACTGCTTTCTCCTGTAGTTCGATCATCCTGGGGATCAATAGCAATAATCCGTCTGCATGAGCTAACTTTTTTAAGGTAAATACTTCATTTTAAAGAAATAGTTAAGTAAGATAGTCGCCCATCTTTGCAGTCTGTTTAAATAGCTTTCTTCGAGCTAAAAATTGTCACCAACGGGCGGTGATCCGTTTGAAAAATAAACTGTCTGCCTTGAATATACTTGTGAAACATTTTTACAACAAAAATTATTTGCTAACCCTTCTTTTTTTATTTGGGCGTATTTTTGTTCCACTGGCGCAGCGTCCTTGAGACGTGATAAACAGTTTTTAGTTTTCCATCATTTTCTTTATGAAGCAATACGGCCTCTCATCCAAAGCTAGCAAGCGTCACTTTTATGATCCTTATAACCACAATTGAATTATTTCTTTTTATCTTTGAATGGACAATCCTTGCATAGATGTAACTGACCACAACTGTAGCATAGGTTTATTTTAACTTTCCTACTTTGTGATTTTACTTTTCTGATATATGATACATCTCGTTGATCAATATTTGCCGTATCTTTTTTTAAGTTTACAATTATCTGACATTCCTCAGTCAATTTTGGGGAAGTTATTTCCTGGTCTCGTTCCAACTTTATTAAGTGTCTCGCGCATATGTTTGTTTTGCTGGCTCGGGTCATAATGTATTAATGATAGATCAGATATTAGAGCCGCTTTCAATCTCTGAAATCTCGCATTCTTCAGACCATACACATTTTTCATCTTTTTTTCAACAGTTTCTTTAAAGGTGCTCTGAGCTCATTCATGTTAAAAATGTGGTACTATAGTAGTTCGCTAATCTTAAGAATGCTTGTAAAGATGCAATATTTGTAGGTGCTGGTATGTTTTTTTTATAGCACTTGTTCTGTAGGATCCGGCCTTCTACTTTTGTCATCAATAATTAGACCTAAATACTTAATTTTGGTAGAAAAATCTTACACTTCTCAATATTAAGCTTAAAATCGTAATACTTTATCATTTTAAACACCTCGTTCACGGGCTTCGCATGTTCATTCCGGTCTATGCTTTTAATCAACACATCATCAAGATATGCCATAGCTTAATCCAAATCACTTAGCATCGTGTCCATTGCTTGTTGAATAATTGCAGCTCTTACTTTAATCCGAACGGTAATCTGTTAAACTTAAACAGACCCTTGTGAATATTTATAGTTAATATTTTTGCACACACCTCGTCCATCGGAATTTGCAAATATACTTCTGACAAATCTAATCTAGAAAATATTTTCCTCCGTTCAGCTTTGAAAATATATCTTCTGTTAAAGGTAAAATGTACTTATGCTTTTTCAGGCATTCATTTAATTTTGTGGAGTAGTCGGCGCAGACTCTGATTTTTTTTTCCCTTAAGTATACTGTTGGACTCGCCCATTGACTAATTCTTTTTTTTCTATAACGCCTAATTTTTTCTAGACGTTCCAATTCAATCAGTGTCTTCTAGTACGGCGAATGATACCGGTCGCTTAGGTCGACACACTGGAGTTACTTTTTCCTTTAACTCAAGCTTAACTTTAATCTTAGAACAAAATCCTAGGCATTCAGAAAAAATATTTGGGAATCTTACCTTTAAATACTGTTTAAAAGTTTTTGTGTAATTAGATGACCCAACAACATTGTTACACAATGTGTTGATAGGAATAGTGAATAAATCAAACTCTTCCATCCAATCAGTACCGAAGAGATTCTGCGTTTGTTGCATGACGTAGGATATTATTTTTGTTTCTTTTCTAGCAAATACCAACGCTTCAATAAATTTCACCAAGAAATTTAAGGTTTTTGCCTGATATGCCTTTGGAAATTTTTCAAAATTTGCATAACGCCGTTTTATTCCATGTATTAATAATTGTCAGGTTTGACTCTGGGTCAATTTGCATGTTTACTTTCATTAAATATGGTGTTTACGAATTTTCTTTTTTCCTTTTTTGAATAAAGAACTACGTTCTCCAAACATTTTGACAATATCTGGATAGTTTCTTGAAACGTAATTTCTCCATATTGTTTTGGTAGAATATAATTTCTGTATTTTTTGTATTCGGTGTCACCAAATTTACTTAATAGTAAACGAATTTTTTATCGCCAGTCCCATTAAACCTGCGATAATAAGCATCAAATATAACCTCCTCTTCATGTTTATATGAAAAATTTCTAATTGATTTAAGTACAGCATTTTGAGACTATGTATCTGGTTTATCTGGACTTGCAAAAATATAGCAAGCTGCCGTTTTTTTTAGCTAATTCTTTTTGTTTTTCTTGTCGTTTTGTGCTAATCCTTTTTGCCATTTTTCTGCTAATTTTTGTTTCTAAAAAATTGTTTTTGTGCTAATTCATGTTGATTACAAAATTCAAGTAAGCATTTCCGGAAGTCCTCGATTTTTAAATTTGCTGTTGTTCCTGATTATTTTGAAATCGTCGTCAATTGTTCGTTTTCGTCAGTAAATCTATACGAATAGTTTTTGGCCAAACTGCTGTCCGGGTTTTCGACGCCAAATCTGTTATAGATTTGCTTGTTTAAAATATGCGTATCAAAATCTGTTGTTTATAGATTTTGTTTGTTGACATTTTTCAAAATAAATCTTTGCCCACCACTATTATAATAAGTAGTGAATTTTCTTCGTATTTTTCGAATCTTCGTCGCCAGTCTGTTCTATCGCCGAGGTGGCAGGACGTTACCCAGAAGATGTGTGCTGAGTAGCTACGACACAAGATCCGTGCTAAGGGGTATTAATACAAGTAACACAAACACCAAAAGACAAGCAAAAATAAATAGTAGTAGAGGGGAGATGTTAAGTCGTTAGAGTCGCAGGGAAGGTATTAGCCCCCTCCTCACATGATCAGACGCCCGAGATAGATGCGGTACAATGCCATTTAAGTAGAAACACAGAGTCCGTAAGCCCGGACAAAATTTCTTGTCAGCCTTTAGCCAGACGAGATTCTACTCCTTGGCGGAGCTTCGTCTGTGCTCTTCTCCGCCCGAAGGCAGAGAGTCCGACAAAACGAACGACAAACGCACGCAGTCGATCTCTTCATAATGTCAATGACACTCCGAATGTATCAGCCACCACCTCGCATGGGCAGTTTCCTAATGTAGATATGTCACAAGGCCATTTAAGTGGGAACACCAAAGCCCGGACAAAAATTCTTGTCTGCTTTTCCCCAGATGAGACTCTAACCCTCGGTGAAGTCTCATCCGAATTCCTCTTTGCCTCAAGGCAGGGAGTCTAACAAAACAAACGACCGACGCACAGAGTCGATCTCTTCAGAATGTCAATGACACTCTAAAGGTATCATCCACCTCCCCACATGGGTAGATGCCTGAGGTAGATGCAGCACAAGGCCATTTAAGTGGAATTACCGAGCCCGTAAGCACGGTCAAATTTTTTTTGTCTGCTTTTCCTCATACGAGACTCTACCCTTCGGCGAAGCCTTGTCTGGGATCCTTTCTGCCCAAAGGCACAGAGTCCAACAAAGTGAACGACTGACACACGCAGTCGATCTCCTTAGAAGGTCAATGACACTCCGAAATCCTAAATTGCTATTGGTCTTTATTCTTAAAGCTACTCCGGTTCACAGGCTATTCCATTCTTGAGACCACAGAGGGATGTAACACACACACACACACACACACACACACACACACACACACACACACACACACACACACACACACGCATATATATATATATATATATATATATAAAATGTAAATAAAGGATTGTCACTTCGCTGATTTTCGGTTATTTGAGAAATCTTAGAGAAAATTTTCATTCTTGTCATGTTTTCTCTAATAGAATTTCTAGATTCACTTTAATTTAGGAGATGAAGCCACTAAGGCAGAAGGGCATCCTAGGAGTGCAAGAGAATGAGAAAGCTCTAAAAAGAATCGGGGACCAAATCCTAAACAGGAAACAAATGATAAACTTCTGCTCATGTTCAAAACACCTGCGAAGAGTGTGAAGCGGGCGATGGATGGATCTATTAACTCCTGACAGATCGCAAATAATAAAAAAATAGTAAATAAAATTTCAGAGTTTAGACGGAGATATTAGAGGTCTATAGCTTTGTAGTATATTTTAGAAGGAATCGGTAACCCAAACTTAGGAATCAAGGGATAAACCTTTATTCCAGTATAAAAGATCGGAAAGGCGTGTGAATCGAATGACAGGCGAACCTGTCTACTCCTGTTTAGACAAAAATTAGAAAATAATAAAACATATAAAATATATAAGAATTCAGAGTTAAGGTGGTAGCGAAAAAAGTCGACAGCTGAAGTAGACTTAAAAGAATCAAAAACCGAATAGTAAATAAGAAGTAAGAAATAAGCTTCTACTCCTGTTTAAACAACCGGGAGGTGCTAACCTTGCGACGTTGTTGGTAATTTGAGAAATCTTTTGAAAATTTAACAATAAATTAAAAAAAATATTTGTAAATAAAATAAACTATCAATGACATTTTAATTAGCGTTATTAATTTTTCTATGGTCAAATTTCACAAACATTTGAATAAAAACTCAAACATAAAAAAAATCAAAAACAGTAATTATATATTTATTCTTTATACAGGGTGTCCATAAAATTCGTGTGCACTTTAAAAAAATGTACAACTTTATTTGTATTTGCGATAGAAATAATTTGTAAAAAGGATTAGAAAGAAGTAAATCTATGTTTTTTAAGGTTTTATTGAAATTTTATTTAAGTTTCCACATGTCCTCCATCATTAGCAATACAAAGGGTAATACGATTTTGCAGTTCACGGAAAATATTTGCCAACTGATTTACAGTAATGCCTGAAATCACATTAGTTATTTTAGCTTTTAAATCTTCTAATGAACTAGGTTGGGTTGCATACACAATTGTTTTCATTTAAAAAATCTAATAGAATCAAATCTGGTGAACATGGCGGCCAATAAAATGGTCCCCACTTTTCTATCTATCTGTTTACGTATCTAAAAATTGTTGCAAATTTTGTGGCAAAGAATTATTCAATAACTATACTTAAAACTATACTTTATAACATTTTTTACAGATTATTTCTATCACAAAGACAAATAAAGTTATAATTTTTTAAAATGCATACGGACTTTATTGACACCCTGTATTTTGGGGCTTTAATTTCACATTGCAAGCATAATATTAATAATTTATTTAACATGTTTACTGCTAGAGGTCAATTACGAAATTTGACCTTGAGGTTAAATACGAAATATGACCTTCAATTATTACTTTATAATCACCAAATTGGGCAATAAAAATGTATTGATCTATATATAAAACTGAAATTTAAAAATTATTTTCACACTAAAAGTATCACTACGAATAAACTCTTTGGCACCCGTGGAGGAAAATGCATCAGAAGATACCAACATAAGATAACTCACAGTCGGAATGAAATAACCCGTGGTCAGCACGAGATAACTCGTACGCTGGCGTCACAATAAAAACTGCCAACGACGAAATAACTCCTGGATGGCAGTCACTGCGTTAATATAATTATGGTTTTCAACAAAGCTTTTCAGTCAAAAAAAAAAAAAAAAAAAAAAGTAGCCTAAGTATTACAGATAACCCAGTGTTCAATAATTTACTGCCTGATTTTAATTTAGATTTATGAATATGACAGTCAGACAAAAATTTCGGTAAACTTGTTTCCTCGTTTATTTTCAGAGTAAGCACACACTTTCGCACAAAACCCTCCGGAGCAAATAAGTGACCACCTGCAATTAGCCAGCATCTTGGCTACTATACCCGTTCAGACTTCCGAATGCGGGCTTGGTGAAAGACGTGTTGTAAATTTGTTTTGAGAGCAAAAAAAAAAAAAAAAAAGATAGAGTAACTGAAATTAACACGGGAGGGAAAGCAAAGCATTTCCAGCTTGTTAACTCGAAGATCATTTTAAAGATGTTGTTACTCGTCAAAAGTGACATGTCGTTCAATAGACGACACGGACCCATTTCCAGCAACGCCCTCTGCCGTCTCATAACAACAATAACGTCGATTGGCTTGTTAACAGAATGAAAAAATAACATAGGTTACATGTTTTTTTTTTCTTGTTTCTTCTTTTTTGCTGAAAGCTGCAGAATAAAGATTTTTTCTTTCTCTCTTTCGTTAGATATATAGTAAGGTTTCTCTTGAATCGGTTAACTACCCAAAAGAAACTTTTAAAAATAAAGATGGCTCGTTGGTTAAACCAGTAAACGAACACATGCAATTTCAAGATGCTTTTTGTATATTCTTCCAAAAGTTATTTTAAAATGCTCTGTTGAATAATCATAAAATCTTCCCATGTATTTCTTTCATCTTACATCTATTGTTTCTTTAATAGTAACTATTAACATTTAGTAGTCTTTAATAGTAATAGCAGTGAAAGTTATAATATTTGTACTAGTCTATTAATCATTTCTCTCCAAGTAAAGCAATAAAGCTACTACAATGCAAGAGATTACTGAGTGTTTAAGAATATAAAGATGAAAACATTATTAAAAGATTAGTACAGTAAAAGAACACGAATTAGAACAATAAATCACACCGATTGACATTGCATTTAAATTTTGAAAATGAAGGTTGATTAAGAAGCAAGAAACTGGTAAAACGAGGAATCCGATAGAAGAAACTGACAGCATAGAACTTACGGTTACATCTAGCCACTGGAACTGTAAAATGATGAGACCTTGCTGCCAATCTAATCAGTCAGTCAGTTAAGTGCCATACGTGATACACGCTTGGGTGATCATGTCCCTTTCGAGACATGACTGACTGGACAGAAGATTATCCCACAGTAAGTTGCCATTATACTCTGTGGTAGGCTGGTTGCCAACCAAGGTTATAGAACCCAATCTGTCCGTTATTTAACCTATAAGTGGAGGGAAGAGACGGAATAATACCTTTTCCAATGGTATTTGCCCGTAAGTGAATGCAAGAAATGCGAACTCGACTTCCCGATTTCTTGTTCCGAGCCGATAGAACTGCGCTTAAATTCATAAAGTCTATATATCAAAGAGGAAAGTTAAATAGAGCAATTATTTATCTATAAAAAATTATCTATAGAAAAGGCACAGGAAAGCTATATTACGGTGGTGGGAATGTGACTGAAGCCGAGATGCCAGGTCTGGGCCTTTAAAGTTGCACATTCTTCTTTCTCATTTATCTGAACTCATTTATAAATAGAACTTTGTCTGTGTGTGTGTGTCCGTTACTTATAGACTTCGAAACGGCAGAAACGATTTTCTTGAAAATTTACACAGTTGTACTATAAGCGTCTGCGAGTGTTCTTAGCTAGGTTTTGTGTCGAGGTAGCCCCGATAAATATCGAAAATCGATAATCGAAAAAATCGGGTTATTTAATCAAATTTGACACTCATATACAAAGACATAAGAAACGATATTCAGAAGTTTCAAGGTTGCAGTTCTTACAATAGTGCAGAAAATCGATCATGTATATATATATATATATATATATATATATATATATATATATATATAAAACAGGTAAGATGTTTGTGAGTGTATCTGTTTATCTGCCTGTATGTCTGTATTTTTTTCAGCCCTTTTATTTTAGTTTTTGCTTCGGGTTTGGCTCTAAGTAGGTATAATTGTAGTTCTTAGTCTCAGCCATGGTTCCATTTACTCAGAGGACTTATTTAGCCTTCAAAATTCAGTTTACGACGAAAAAAACTTATTTGCTATCGATACCAGTAAATAAAAATTTGACTTACATCCATTCATTTTTCTTTCAGTCTACAGTTTCGCTTTAACTGGAAACAACTATTGCTTTTTAGTCTTTCGTGCCAACGTCCAAAGAGTCAGGACAATGGATTAGTTTTAAAGCTTTCATTACAGCCGAGCAACGCCGAGCTATACTTATAGTACTCTCTAAATACACAGCAGAAACACCAAATTAGATGTTACGAATGTAGCAGGAGAAACTAGAATAGCGATAAATTTTTTCCTTGTTTATTTTCTCAGTGATCACACATTTTCGCACAAAACCCATCAGGGCAAATACGTGACTACCTGCATTTAGCCAGAATCTTGCCTAATTGCAAAACGAATGGTAGACTTTAAATAACTAGACTACCTTAAATTATTCATGATCATTTTTGTTAAATTCTGAATGTTTATCCATTAGTTTGACAAGTAGATTTTTCTATCTTTACTTATAATATATCTATATGCATATTATGATATAATATGATTATATTTTGTATATGCGTATATGTTCTATTACTATAAACGTTATTTAGTGGGTACTAATAATAATAGTAATAAGAAACAATTTTTAATAAAATACACTTTCAATAATTACTGTTATTTATGTTTCGGATCTAGCAGATACAGATTCGTTGAAGCCCCAACGAGAAAAGCATATCCCTTAAAGAGATGATTATAACCTTGTCCTGTAAGGTGGACTCAGTGGCCGAACGAGTAGAGGTAAACTTTGGCTTAAAACCAGATTTTCTTGATGAATAAAATGAATTCTGTTACGAAACTGTATCTAGCAGATATAGACGCGTAGAAGTCCCAACGAAAAATGCTTGTTTCTTTAAAGAGATTATTATAACCTTTCACTTGTCAGGTTGACTCAGTGGTCGAACTGGTAGAGGTACACATTGGCTCAAAACGTGGTTTACTTGTTGAATAAAATGAATGCTCTTTCGAAAATGGATCTTTAAAGAGATTATTATAACAAAAGTTCGTCTGAAGATTGCATCTAGGTGTGAACTGACATGAAATATGCCAAGAAAATAGCTATGTTGGAATATGCGATATTATGTCATACACCGTGTAATAATATATTCTATTCATTAAAATGGCTTACGGCCTATCACGTTGAATACACCGGTTCTCGCTCGATCACCGAAGTTAAGCAACGTTGAGCCTGGTCAGTACTTAGATGGGTGACTGCTTGGGAATACCAGGTGCTGTAAGCGTTTAGTAACGGATGTGCGTTGTGGTGCAGTGGATGTCGACTCGAAACGAGAAATCGGTGAGCCGAGTTCGGATTCCAGTTGAATACCCTGTATTTACTTAAGCACTGGTACCCTTGGGAAAGGTATTAATCCGTCTCTTCCTTCTAGTTATGGGTTAAATAACAAGGGTAGAACTTGGGGACCCTGCCCTTAAAAACAAATCCCAATGAATCTTGGTACTCGAAAAAAAATGTATTACTAGACACAAAAACTTATATAAAACAACAATAAATTGTTGAAAGAAAAAAGGTATTACCAACAATAAATAAATAAAGTTTAGTTGGCAATAAATGACCCGCCAATGTTGATTTGCCATAAAAACAAAACAACAACAACATCATCATTAAAACTTAATTCTATGTACAATTCTTAAGTACAATGATCGATTTTGGCCAAAATATTAACTTAAGCCCTGTATCTGTTCTTATATCTCATTTCTTGAAAGAAATGATTTTCTCTCAGGCGTGTTGGTTTATACTTAACCATGATTTATTTTCATCTCTTTTCCACATTAAAAACAATTGAACACATGACCTCTGCACATGAAAAATAAATAAACAAATTAAATAAAGAAGTAAACAATAAATAAACTACATAAAATAAATAAATAATAATTACTCACAGACATATATAGACACAGACACATGCACATACACACACACACACACACACACAGATACACGCACACACACACACACACACACATATATATCAATACTAACATTAAGTTAATTTGGTTTAATAGACCGAAAAATTATGTCTCTTCGTGTCTTTGTAGTTTAATTTCCCTTGCGCAGTAATATTCTAGAATATTTTAAAGGGTTTTCAAATAAGATTTCCACACTTTCCTTGATAAGGTCCCTCAAGAAACGAAAAGCCTTGGTATAAACAATTATCCTTTTGTCTTTGAGCTGTGATACAGCAAAACAGATCTGTCTGCGGATGACTATTTACGATCTCACACACTGATTGAGCACTCTGGAAAGAATGGTAGACTTTGAAAAAACAGTAGCTACTCGAGCATCTACGCATCGCTCATTCAGTTATGAATTAGATCACTCTGGCCACTGGCGTATGATACGCTAAAAGTCTGTCTCCATCTACCGAACGCCCATAGCTCAGAGGTAGAAGCGCCGACTGACGCCAATTCGGTCGGGTTTCAATCCTGGGTTAACCGTACTGATGAGCTGTGATACAACAAAACAGGTCTGTCTGCGGATGACTATATATATTTTTCTTTAATCATCTCACCCCAAACAAGGCATTCTACTGCCACTGTTGCGCAGGGGGTTACATAGGGGAAAGTGATGAGAAAGAGGGATTAGTTATAGGAAATATTAGAAAGAGGGTAAAGACGGATGAGGATACCGAGGATGTGGGTGGAGTAGATAGAAAAAGAGCTTGTGAGAACGGATGCGAGTGAGTGTGATAGAAGATGTCTATTGACCTTATATTGAAATTCCTGGAGATTGTAGCTGTCGGGGAAGCAAGTATATGGAAGGGAATTCCACATGGGGGAAGTGCGTGAAAAGAAGCTGTTAGAGTAGAAATTGCGGTTACATTTTATCGGTTTCACTGAAAAAGGGTGAGACCTAGTTGCTAATCTAGTAGCTCGTGTATATTCATACCTGGGGGCACCAGTGATCGAATTTCATCGGAGTAGAATATATATACTATTTAATTAATTACTTTTTGATCATAATAAAATTAAACCAGTACACAGTTTTATTAAGGAGTGTTCAATACAATTATATTTTAGAGCTTTTGAATATTCTTCATTTGTAAACGAGCTAATACGCGACTTAGGTTTCTACCATGCAGTGTCTTCAGGCAATTTGCAATAACTAATTTTACGGTTTGTTCGATTTTTTTAAGAACGCTCGCAGAATGGGGATTTTTTTTAATGCTATCGTAACGGAAAATATTTGATCGCACAATTTTTAAAAATTGTAAAATTTCCCGTTACATTAGCCTTAAAAAAAAAATCCCCGTTGCGCAAACTTTCTTAAAAAATCAGTTATTGCAAATCCCCTGAAGACATCACATGATAGAAACCTAGGTCGCGTAATAACTTGTTTACAAATGAAGAATATATATATATACAGTACTGTGCAAAATTATTAGGACAAGAACTATTTTATCTTTTATGAGGCATAATGACAAAAAATGAACAATTTAATTAAACTAAATTTATTTGATTTACTCAACAAATGCTTTACCAAGAAAAATACTTGTTACAAAATAAATTTAATATTTAGTATAAAGCCTTTTGCTTTGATCACAGCCTTCATTCTGTCAGGTATTGACATCACAAGCTTCTTCAATGTATCTAATGGTATCTCCTGCCAAGCAGCTTGTATTTGTTTCCTAAAGTGTGTCTTGCAAAGTAACATTAGATTTATTAATTTTTTTTATCCACAATATACTGTAGACATTCAATAGGATTGAGATCAAGGCTTTGTAGGGCCAATTCATATAGCGAAGATTTCCTTCCTCTTCATTTTTAGTTAAATAATCAGTATTTATTAGCAATTTACTTAGCTTTTTACCCTGTATTTGAATTTCAGTGAGGTTTTAAGGAAAATCACCCCTCTCCTAAAAACTCTTGCGCGCTACCGGTAATGTGTAAAAGTGTTAGGACAGAGATGATTTTAAACTTTACTTTGATGCCTCATAAAAGATAAAATAGTTCTTGTCCTAATACTTTTGCACACTACTGTATATATATATATATATATATATATATATATATATATATGAAAGAATATTAAAACGTTTTGAGTTTAAAAATGTGTTTTTTTACAGTATTTGTTTATTTCTACTATTATATTTTATATTTCAGACCGCCCTCGGTCCTTCATCAGAAACAAATGATTTTAAAATTTGAATTAGTAACGTATTTTGCGAGATTTCGCGAGAGTGTTTGTGAAGAGTCTGTTTACATCACGTGACACGTTTGTTTACATCACGTGACACGTTTATGGAGAGAGTTTTTGTTTTTAGATCAAGTGACGTTGAAAGCGACAGATTTTTTTAAACATTATGCTTGTAAACATAAACTTATCTTTAATAATGCTTGTAAATTTGTTTTAGATAATTTTTTTTTTAAATGTATCGAAAAGAGTTTAAAAATTTTTAAAAATGTATCTTACAAAGTTTAGTTATTGAAGTATTTGTAAAGATTCAAAGCACCTAAGTCCCTGTTTAACCTTAGCTTGTGTGTATTTAATTTTAAAATCCAGTATTTTCTTTCTTTCTGCGTGTGTATGTAGAACTAAAATTTGAGTCTCTTAGTAAACATTTGCAATTTTATAAGGTGTGACCCGGTTGATTGAAATGTGCTCCTACTGGGGAATATTGATTATTTTGGTGTATATTAAGTTTGTGATTATTGAAGCGAAATCTAAAGCTACTACCGGATTCGCCAATATATCCACTGTTGGGACATATTGAACAGAAGAGAAAGTATGTGATGTTTTCGCTGTCACAAGTGAGGCGTGGTGGGTGCAATTTAATTTTGGTGTTGGGTACAGAGAATATTGTGTCGTTTACCAAATGTTTTCAAATGAGGCACCTGGGTTTCTGACATTTTAAATTCCATGATAGGTTTGTGTGTTTTAGATATTTGTTAGAAGTGAGGATAGTTGATAGGTTGGGTGTTTGTTTCATACAATGAATCTGTTCAATATGTCCCAATAGTGGATATATTGGCGACTCCGGTAATAGCTTTAGATTTCGCTTCAATAATCACAAACTTAATATACGCCAAAATAATCCATATTCCCCAGTAGGAGCACATTTCAATCAACCGGGTCACACCTTATAAAATTGCAAATGTTTACTAAGAGACTCAAATTTTAGTTCTACATACACACGCAGAAAGAAAGAAAATACTGGATTTTAAAATTAAATACACACAAGCTAGGGTTAAATAGGGACTTAAGTGCTTTGAATCTTTACAAATTCTTCAATAACTAAACTTTTTTAGATACATTTAAAAAGATTTTTAAAACTCCTTTTGATACATTTAAAAAAAAATATCTAAAACAAATTTACAAGCATTATTAAAGATAAGTTTACGTTTACAAACATAATTTTTAAAAAAAACTGTCGCTTTCAACGTCACTTGATGTAAAAACAAAAACTCTCTCCACAAACGCGTCACGTGATGTAAACAGACTCTTCACAGACACTCTCGCGAAATACGTTACTAATTCAAATTTTAAAATCATTTGTTTCTGATGAAGGACCGAGGGCGGTCTGAAATATAAAATATAATAGTAGAAATAAACAAATACTGTCAAAAAAACACATTTTTAAACTCAAAACGTTTTAATACATATTAAGACAGTATACGTGGATCATCACTTATATTTTTTTTTCATTTGTAAACGAGTTATTACGTGACCTAGGTTTCTAACCAAGAGTGGTGTCTCCAGGCGATTTGCAAAAACTTATTATATAATTATTTGCAATAACTTATTATATGATTATTAAGTTATTACAAATCGCCTGAAGACACCACTCATGGTAGAAACCTAGGTCGCGTAATAACTCGTTTACAAATGGAAAATATTCAAAAGTTCTACAAAATAATTGTATTCAACCCTTTTTAATACAAATGTGCACTGGTCTAACCTTATTATGACCAGAAACTAAGTAATTAAACAATCATTCAATCAATCAAGCAATCAAGATAGATAGATAGATAGATAGATAGATAGATAGATAGATAGATAGATAGATAGATATGTTTGGTACATGAAGTTCCGAGTCGTGTGATAAACGTGGGATGCCATACTTGTGCTCCTCCAGTTTCAGCTTTAGTGGTTTTCCGTACACATTCGTATGCAGTTTCAAATATACATTTTGTAGCAATACAATTCCACAAAGTTTTGGTAATTAGCCATTAATCTGAACAAAAGCACTTCTCGAAACACACGTGACCTTAAACAAGCAAAATAGATCGAAAAACCTTTGACTCCAATAGAAAAATATGTTGTTTTTTCTGCAGGTGTCACATAACTTTTTGTAGCCAGTGTTTGTCCGACATGTCAGTGGAATAATTGAATTTGACTCAAACGAAACACGCAGATCAGGATAGTCAGTATCAAGCGACAATTAAGACTTAAATAGGCACAGATGAATACACCAACATTGACTTGTTGTCGTGCGAAATGTTCGCGATAAAGAGAGAGGCCTGTTTGGAAGGGGGACGTCCAGGTGGTCAATGAAAAAAGGGAAGCTAAGTACGTGTCCGATCAGCGACAGGAAACGTGTGATCAGTAGAAACAAAAACAGGTGTTTCAGAAAGCGGAGGGAAACTAGTATCAATTTAAAGAAGGAAAACAAAAAGTAAAGAAAAGTTAAGAAGAAAGAAAATGAAGAATGAAATGTAGAGAGAACAAGAGATAAAGGAGAAATATACAGATTGAAAATATGGGAAAATTAAATATATTACGATGTAGGTTATTGATCTAGGCAAAAGAATAAAAGCAAAGATAAAGAAAGAGGGCGGGAAAGGTAAGAAAGAAAGAAAGAAGGAAAACGTGAACGAGAAAATAAAACGTAAGAAAGAAAGAGAATGAAAACTGAAACAAGGAATGAAAATAATAGAAAATAAATGAAAAAGTAACAAAAGAAAACGCAAGAAAAGAATAAGGAAAGGAAAAGATAAATGTCAAAGAAATTGATGAAAATAAATAAATAAGCGACAAAAGAATGAAAAAAGGACGAAAGAAACAAAGAATGTAAGAAGGAAAGAAAAAACAAAAGGGAATGAAGGAAAGCTGAAAAATGAAGAAACAAAAGGAAACGGGACCAAAACGGAAAAAGGAAGAACAATTTTTTTTAAAAATGCAATAAATATATGAAATAAAAAAGGGGTGATATAAAATTAAAGTAAGAAAAAATGTAAGAAAGAAAATAGTTTTAAAAATAAACTGAACAGATAACAAAAAAGAAAGAAAAAAATTTAAAGAGTAGCACAAAAGACTTAGTGTGATAGTTCAAAATACGAAAAAATACAAAAGAATCAAAATGAAAAAGAAAGAACGGAAGCAATAGGGATAAAGAAAGATAGAAGATTTAAACAGGAAAACATAAGATCTGATATATCAAAATAAGAAAGAAACTAAAATAAACACAAGCAGAAACACACACACACATACACACAGATATATATATATATATATATATATATATATATATATATATATGCATGTAAATGATTTGGAAGAGTTTTACTTGCAGAGTCCAGAAAGTATTAATTAATTCTGAACCCTACAAGTGAAACTCTTATATATATATATATATATATATATATATATATATATAACATAGTGATGATCCACGTATACTATCTTAATATGTATAGGAAAAACTACTAAAAAGTTGTAAGTTTAAAAAACGTATTTTTTAACAGTATTGGTTTATTTCTATTATTATATTTGATATTTCAGACCGTCCTCGGCCCTTCATTAGAAACAAATGATTTTAAAATTTAAATTAGAAACGTATTTCGCGAGAGCGTTCATGGATAGATTGTTTACATCACGTGACGCAGAAAGCGACAGATTTTTTTCAAAATATTTGTAAACGTAAACCTATCTTTAATAATACTTATAAATTTTGTTTTAGAGAAAAAATTTTAATTGTATCTTAATTGTATGTAATCCAGGTAAATTCCAAAAGAGACGAACTGAAGAGAACTCAATGTTAAATTCATTTATTTAATTTAACAGGTTAATATAATTTATAAAAGATTTTTGATTATTACTATGGGTAAGACATATTTCATTGCTTTGATGTTATTATTGCGGCTCGTCAGATCCAAATGATATAACAGTAGGTAATCAAAATATCACATCAAAAATTCCTTTTCTTTTATTTAATTTTACATAGACGCTCACATGTCCATATTAGAACAGACATTTGTAACGGTTATTTACGAAAATTTCTCGCTCATTCAAAAAAGAACCCCAAAGAAAGATGAAAGCGAGGATAAAGAAAAGGTAGACGATTGATTAATGCAAAGAAGAGAAAAAAGTTGAAAAAGGAAGAAAAAAGAGAAAAAAGAAAAAAATGGAAACAGAAAAAAACAGAATGGAAAGCAAGAAGAGAAAAAAAATGACAAAGAGATACAATAACAAGAAATACCAGATCAAGAGTAATAAATGTTGACACCATTTCTCCTAATAGCGTTTCAGACCACCTAACTGTTTTCATAGAAAAACCTGGAAAAATTTAACAATGAAATTTAATTTCAAATATACCGGGATATATTTACAGTACAAAAAAAAATTACATCATAATTGTAATACAATTTGAAAAAATAAATAATATTAATATTTATTTAAAAATCAATGTTAATTTAAAAATATTGTTAAAATAATTGAAAATACCAAAATTAAGAATATGACGATAGAAACAGGAAAAATTTGATAAACCTAACAGAAGGGGGAAATACATAAAACGATGGAAAGAAAAAAAGGAGAAATCACGATAGAACGGATTTTAAAACAATTAAAATATATATATAAAAAAAACGCTAGATCGAAACCGACGTATATAATTCATTCTTAGAAACGTTACAAGGGATTTTAACTTTAATTTAAAATATATCGACTCTGGGGAATATATATGGTGAAATTAAATCATATATCCTAACATAAATTACATTATAACCACTAGTAGTAATTTATTCTAACTATTGTTAAAATAATTACTTTCAATAAGAAAATATAATTCATTAAAATACAATCATAAAGATTATCTAAAATACTAGCTATACTAATCATAGGTAATAATCATCTAAATAATAATAATAATGATAACAAATAAAACAATAAAGAGATAACAAATATATGTATACATACATATATACATATACACACATATATATGTGTATTTACATTCATATGCATTTATAGATACATGTATGTATCAAACAAAATTTCTCTCAGACGTAATGATAATTACAATAAAATAATAAAAATACTAGTACTTATAATAATAATTCATTCTATTACATAAGAAGACAAAAGAAATGACAAAGATACCTATAAATATAATCATTATAAACAAATAAATATAAAAATAAAATAAAAATACAAATATAATAAGCTATATCTGTAAACTAATATTAACCTGACGTGGAAAATTTATTTATTATATGATTTTAACATACATGTCAAATATAACGTTGAAATTTAATTTAAAATATAATGGGATATATCTACAGTACAAAACTAAATTGTGCAACATAATTTCAATACATTTTGAAAAAATAACTACTCTCACTAGAAACCCAAAATACACGATTAATTTTTTAAAAATTTCACTAAAATAATTAAATCATTAAAAAATGAAACTTTAGAAAGATAAACATAAAAGGAGGGAGGGGGAAAATTAAAAGAAAGAGATAAAAATTAGAACGACATAGAAAAGAATTTAAATTAAAATAACTTAAAATAAATTTCATATATAAAAAAACAACTTCTATTACATTAATATTCATTTTTAGAAACACGATATGAGATTTCCTCTAAAATTTGGCTTCATAGATAGCTTTATTGAAAATACACCTGCCATCAACGGGGTAATTTGTCTTATTGATGCAATTACAGGAAGACTTGTCCACCGAAGGTTTGCTAAAGAAGTCTCTAAGTAATTTGTTATTATGAGAATTGACTATATTTTGCATGTTTTTTTTTGTTTTTTTTAGCAGAATAACTAATTTTAAGAGTTTTTCTATTGAACAATTTACTTAAGGGGTGGTGTTGGTGGAAGTGTTTGCTAACTAGATTAAAAAAAGTATTTACCTATGTTTATATTGGACAACTTGCAGAAAGGAGGGTTGAGCCATATTATTTTTATTTTTCTAACTTTACTTTTGTTTCTAGTTTTTTCTTTCAATTTTTCTTCGTATAATATTTCATCTCTAAAATCACTCTTCATTAGGGCTTCATTGTATATTGTTTTATTCTCATCGAATATTTCCTTATTTATTCTAATTTTGACTGTTTTGGGTATTTGTTTTATGATAGATTTAGGGTGATTAGAGTTAACATGAATATAGATAGGGGATTGATTACTTTTTTGATACGGTTTAAATGTATTTTTGGATAGGTTAAAGCTAATATCTAAAAAATTAACGATTCTGAGATTAGATGAAATTTCGATTTTGAAGCCCAGCATTTTAAAAGCTCTAATACCCTTTTAGAAATTCTTGATGTCAGGGGACCATTACAGACAGGGATATACATAAGGCCATCGTCCCGGTAGATACCTACTTGATTGTACTCAACACTTCTACCGAGAGTATATAATATATATATTCCACTCAGATCCGCGATTTGAGCTGAATTATAAGCTCCCAATGGGACATCAAAATTATTGCTAATATTTTTAATCCAGGTAGTCATATCTTTTATATATATATATATATATATATATATATATGTTATTTTTGGGCATCTCGAGGGGTGTAATGGTTAGCAAGATTGTTTTGCTGGAATCATTACACGAGTAGTGAGTTCGATCCTCACTGGGTATCTCATACATTTGGTCTTGTGCCACATCTAAGCTATGCTTAGAAAATGACTATATGATATTTTTTGTGTTGACAATGGTGTAATGGTTAGCAAGATAGTTTTGCTGGAATCATTACAATTGAGTAGTGAGTTCGATCGTCGCATAGCAATGTTTTATGTCAACACAAAAAATATCATCCTTGATCGTGGATGTTTTTATGTCAACGTTCCCGAAACAACTCTGAAATGGTTCATGTAAGCCGAAATCTTAGAACCAGTGTAATAAAACAATATCCAAATTTTGGACAATTTTTGTTTTTATTTCCAACAGAAATTAAAGCCAAAATACGATGTTTAGAACGGGTCGTTATTAAGCATAATAGACATTCAATGTCTGTTATATTTAACATATATATATATATATATATATATATATATATATATATATATATATATATATATATATATATATATATATATATATTATATATATATTATTATATATATATATATATATATATATATATATATATATATATATATATATATCCGAGTGAATAAAGAACGAAGAAAAAACTTTTTTACAACGTTCAAAACATTAATTTAAAACAGTACTTGATATATAATATATATATATATAAGCCTTTTTCCATGACGAAATATAGATAAACTTTATGTTGGTTTTTGATCAATATTGCCAATTGTTTATATTTTTATTAACATTAATTATATTGTTTTATAAAAACAATATATATGTGTATATATATGTGCGCGCGAGAGAGAGAGAGAGAGAGTGTGTGTATGTGTGTGTGTGTGTATGTGTGTGTGTGTGTGTGTGTGTGTACTGATGAGAGAAAGTGAGTTTATGATCGAATTACAGTTATAGTGGAAACATGCGAAAATCTGGATGAAAATGCGCTGTCTCTTGGAAATGTGAAAATAATAATGAAAAAAAAAACATTAAAGTGACAATTCGACAAAAATTAAAATCTTTTACGCACCATTACAAAAACTTAAAGAGTAGATTGACGGAGCGTTGACAGGACGTACATCATTGATGTCTACTGAAAGCTAGTTAGGAATAGTAAGAAAACAGACAAAAAATCTCCTATAAAATAAATCAAGTAACATAATAAGAGAAAAAAGTTATAGGGAAAAATCTTTTTTAGTTGTCAAGAAATTGGCTGAGTGTAATCTTCTTATCTCAACAATCTTTTTCCAAAATTTCAGCAAAAATCGAGATATCAAAGATTCATTTTTATCAATTCATTTGTAGTGAAGAATCTTTGTCGGACAAAGAATTTCTGAAAACTTCTTTGTATATTAACAATTAAATTATTCTCATTGTTTCTCTCTTCTAACATATTAGATAGAATATTGCTTCATATGCTATTCAATAGAATATTGGTTGTTTCACTATATTCAATACGTTATTGTATCGTCTGCCATACTCAATAAAATTTTGATTCTTTTGCCACATTAAATATAATATTGTTTTTTCTGCCACCTGCAATAGAATATTGCTCCTTCTACCATATTCAATATGTTATTGCTTTTTCTACCATCTTCAATAGGATATTGTTTCCTTTATTAAATTTAATATAATATTATCTTTTGTACCATCTTCAACAGATCATGGCTTCTTCTACGATATCCAATATGATATTTTTTTACCAACTTCAATAAGATATTTCCTTTATATAATAATGCTTTTTGTACCATCTTCATTAATATAGTGTTTTTCTACTAAATTCAATATGATATTGCTTTTTCTATCATCTTCAATAGGATATTGTTTCCTTTACAGAATTACATATAAAATTGCTTTTTTCTAACATCTTTAATAAAATATTGGTTCTTCTACAAATTAAATATGATATTGCTGTTTCTAATATCCTAAATAGGATATTGCTTCCTTTACCAAGTTCAAGATAATATTTCTCTCATTTACCACATGCAATGTTTTTTGCAGTTGTTCTATTTCGAAACCCGTATCTAATATCAGCAAAAAATATCCATTCTTTTTTGCAACTTCTCAGTACTCTAATGACGACTGGTGCTGTAATTACTTTTTTGGTCTAATTACTTTCTTTGCAAATTTATATTTTTAATAAAAAGAAATGAAGTAGGATATTTTTGCAGAGATAATCTTTTTCTGCGTGTGTTATATTACCGAAGAGATCTAGTAGTTTTACCACAATTAGAGTCGTATAGGTCTTGTAAAATGCTTTTTGTGATATATATATACAGTCATTCGCAGACAGATATGTTTCGCTCTATCACAGCTTATCAGTACAGTTAGACTCCGATTGCTTTTTACCCAGGATTGAAACCTGACCGAATTGGCGTCAGCCGGCGATTCTACCTCTGAGCTATGGGCGCTCGGTAGAAGAAGGCGGATTTTTAGCGTGTATATTATCATTATACACGCCTAATAGCTGAGAGTGTTTGAATTCATTGCAGAATGAACGATGCGTATATATATATATATATATATATATATATATATATATATATAATTTTTATTTTATCTTTTTTAGCTTATTTTAATTTAAAATTTCAACAATTTTAATTTTCCCTACACTTTTTATGTACATGTAATATTTGAATATCTAAATTTTTAAGACTCATGATTTATCTCACTTTGATTTCTTCTCCCTGCATTTTATCAATTTTAATTTTAATCTTAAATTTTAATTTTTAATTTTTATCCACATGTAACCGTAGAATATTAAGTTTTAATATTGTTATTAAAAAAGCAGTAACTTAACTTTATAAGATTTAATTTCCATGAACATCGAGTAAACTTAGATTAAAATCTATTAAACTGTCAGTTTGAAATATGCAGATGATGATTGCATAACGCATGAAAATCCGAGTCGTGCAATAGACGTAGGATAATATATATATATATATATATATATATATATATATATATATATATATATATATAATACAGCTCTGTTCTTACTTTGAACACTGTTTTTAATACCTGAATAATAATATAATACATATGTGCACCTCCATTAATCTACATACTATATACATATGTGTGTGTGTGTGTGTGTGTGTGTGTGTGTGTGTGTGTGTGTAGATATATATTATGATGAAGTAGTAACACTTTTTAATGTCAACACATGTTAGGTAGGCCTCTTTAGGTCAAAATGAATGCGTTTAGTTTTTTATTCTGACTTGAAAACACTTCTTTACACGAAAAGGAAACAACATATCATTAAAATATTTTACCACTTTATCTCGTTTTTACACTTTATTTGTGATTCTATAGCCTACTAAGACGATCAGTTTCTTCATTAAATCTTTGATATCCTCCCTGACAACTCAAGGCTGCATACAAAAAAATATGTAATTGACACTGATAAATAAAAAACAGGGCTTCTACTTAAACATGCACATCCCCGAAATAACGTTTGGCCAAGTTGGAAGTACATAAATCTACGCCTATTTAATTAATGGCGCATATGACAATCCATATGCATTTAAATGTTTATTTGTTGGATGGTTTTTCACGCATTTATCAGACGACTAGGATTCTGCTCATGAGAAAAGATATATATTCTACATTTTGAAATCAAAATATGTCACCGATGAACAAAAAAATGCAAGTATAAAATACTCCACTTAACAAAAAAAATCAATGATTCTTACAGACGAGTTAAATTATTTTCTTGTGTTTTCTGCCGTGTCAGTTGTTCGGATTTTATTGTCCACTCTTTCTTAAAACACAAATGATTTGTTTGGAGTCTTGTGTAGACGCGGGTGATGTCAATTGGAACAGAAAATCACTTATTACAAATGATGTCACTATCGAATGGAAAGTAGAAAAAAAAAAGAGAATGGAAAAAATCAATCAGAGAAAAAAAAAAGAAACGTAATTAAAGTTGAAATAATGGAATATAAAAGATGATTTTACTATAATAGTAATTACTGTAAAATATTGCCTGATCTATAGATTTACACATATACGTATATATATTATTACACTATATATATATATACATATATATATATTTGTAATATTAAATGTTACCTTATCTATAGATTTACATATCTATGTATATATATTATTACTATATATATATATATATATATATATATATATATATATATAGTGTAATAATACATATATATATATATATATATATATAGTCATCCGCAGACAGCAGATCTGTTTCGCTGTATCACAGCTCATCACTACGGTTAGGCATCCGATTGCTTTTAACCCAGGGTTAGAAACCAACTGAATTGGCGTCAGTCGGCGATTGTACCTCTGAGCTATTGGCGCTCGGTAGAAGGAGGCAGACTTTTAGTATATGATGTATCAGAAAATATGTAGTAATATTATTACGTATATATGTAAATCTAAAAATAAGGCAACAGGCAACATTTATACTGTAATTACCATATATATATATATATATATATATATATATATATATAATTATATTATGCTCTACAATCTATCTTTTTAAAAAATAAATGCCGGAGAAATCTGTTTCTAAACTTACTGGTACTCTCTTTATATATATATATATATATATATATATATATATATATATATATATATATATATATTATTATTATTATTATTATTATTATTATTATTATTATTGCTTTAAACATTATTATAGTGGATACTAGCATTTGAATTAGACGCCCGACTTTTAATTAGTAAACTGTGTCAGTGGTTCTGCTCATTCGAGAAATTTTATTAAATAATCCCAAGCAGGGATAAAATCCGCGTCGCATTTTATAGGAAAACCCCCGTTTGATACAGAGCATTATCTGTTCAAGCAATCTGTGAAGAATTAATGGATTTATTTTTCATCTGTTATATATATATATATATATATATATATATATATATATATATATATACAAATGAATGAGAAATAATAATAAAATTGCAACGTTCAAAACATTAATTTAAAACAGTGCCTTATATAAAAAAGAGCAATGAATATTTATTATTTATTATTACGTTATAACATGAGTAAAACTACAAACAACTACAAAATTGTACATTTTGTTTCAACATTGAAATAACAATATCTCCTCAAGTAGTTAACAATTATGGTAATTTACCATCATTCTTAACTACATGATGAGACATTGTTCTTTAATTGTCGAAACAAAATGTACAATTTTGTACTACTTTGTAGTTTTTATGATGTTCTAACGTAATATTATATATATATATATATATATATATATATATATATATATATATATATATAATCAATTTACCCATAGCAATTCGATAATGCCACTAAGACCCAAGGGGCTACGGTGAGTCAAAGGGAATGAAATGGAAGCGTACATACAATCCTAAATAAGAAACAAGGGATAAACCTGTTCAAAAGGAGGTATTTAGTTTCAGCTTAAGTTTTGTTTATCAACCTCTGTCGGTTATTTAATGTAAAAAGGTGGATTTTTATGGTATTTTTTAAATTATCTTTATGTTTTTATATGATCGGTTATAATATAAGTTTGAATTCGTGGGATTTTTATGAAAATCTTGTTATATTTATTTATTTAGAGAACTTAAGATGTCTTCTACTTCTTTAATTTTTGAAAACCAGTTTGTAGATCCGGTTTCCTTAACGTATTTTTGTAAAGAAGGTTTTGTTGAGAGTCAGATGTATTGCTGGCATTATTTTTTTTTTAATCGTTGGTAATACTTTTTCTTTCGATTTTTTTCCAAAATGTATTGCTGGTAATATTTTCTTCTCTAATAAATATTGCTGAAAAATTTAATATAAAAAGAATATATATTTTTTATACTTTTGTAGTGTTTTGACAATAGTATTTTGGGGTAACTATTTTATCATAGCTGGGACACTAACAAGTGCTACTATCCCGGGTGACGGTGGGTCCGGGAACAACAGTAATTAAGAGGTGGTTCCACGCTCATCTAAACTTCCCAACCAGAGGCCTTACTCTCGGATGCAGTTTAACGTCATATCTAGGACTTTCCAGGGAGGAGTGTGACCTAGACAATAAGCGGATCTATATATATATATATATATCTTTAATTATTACTTTAGTACATATACAAACTGCAAACTACTACCTTGTTCTTTCAATATCAAAACAAAATGTATAATTTTGGGGTAGTTTATAGTTTGTACATATTCTAAAGTAATAATTAATAATAAATATTCATTGCTTTATTTCTATATTGAACACTGTTTTAAATTAATTTTTTGAACGTTGCAATTATTTTCTTCGTTCCTTATTCATTTCGATATATATATATAGAATAGAATAGAATAGAATATTGAAATCTTGACAGTGTTTAAAGTTACCAATTTGATAAATGTAAATATTGCATGAAAATTAAGGAAATATTTTTTTTATGCATTTCGCCAGTTGAGGCTTCATCAGATCCAAGATGAAAGAGAGAAAATATTCATAAAAATGTATCTGTATTTGTATAAAAAATAAGGAAACTTATTACATTTACTCTAAGCTGGTGTTTCTTATGAAAAAAGAATGAAATAGAGTGACTTTTGAAAAAGTCGTTAGCACATTTCTTATTTCAAATTAAAAGCTTTTTTTTAATTCTTTTAGCTTTTTTTAAGATTAGGATAGTGTAGTTTCCATAAAATAGTCATATATGTTATATGTATATGAGAAAATGGCAAACCTGTAAAGGCGGAGAAGATAATTAAAAAAAATTATCCGAAAGATCTTATCCAATTAATATAAAGTGATTTAAAAATATTCTGGGTAAATTTATTTGTTTTTCAACGGTCTGAACGAGACAATGCAAGTAAATTTTCACTGTCGAAATAAATCTTGATTCATAACCGTCTAATATTATATATATATATATATATATATATATATATATATATATATATATAGTCATCCGCAGACAGATCTGTTTCGCTGTATCACAGCTCATCAGTAAGGTTAGACTCCGATTGCTTTTTAACCCAGGATTGAAACCCGACCAAATTGGCGTCTGTCGGCGATTCTATCTCTGAGCTATGGGTGCTCGGTAGAAAGAGGCAATTTTTTTTTATACACGCTCAATAGCTGAGAGTGTTCTAATTCATTGCTGAATGAACGATGTCTATATGCTAAAGTAGCTACTGTTTTTCAAAGTCTACCATTATATATATATATATATGTGTGTGTGTGTGTGTGTGTGTGTGTTTATATTTAATAGGATACTGAAATCCTGACAAAGTTTAGAGATTTGAACATGTATTTCGCCAGTTAAGGCTTCATCAGATCCAAGGCGAAAGTGAGAAAAGTATGCATGTGTGTATTTGTATTTGTTTAAAAAATAATGAAACTTATTACATTTACCCTAATCTGGCGTTTCTTACGAAATAAGAATGAAAAGAGAGTGACTTTTGAAAAAGTCGTTAGTACATTTCTTATTCCAAATTAATATATATATATATATATATATATATATATATATATATATATATGTGTGTGTGTGTGTGTGTGTGTGTGTGCGTGTTATGCTAAGTCATAAGTAATTTTCGTTTATGGTAATCAATTGAAATGATGATGATATCACTCAAACTAATAATTATACTCGGTTACAATGCTCTACCCAAAGATTTTATTACCTTTCTGGATCGTTGCGAACACTTTGATGCCGTAAGAAAAGTAATTTTTTAAAATCCTCTTTTATTTCGACCTCATTATCTTACTGTTTCAGAGTTTTGATAATGAGGCGGTATACAAGAGCAATTGTATATCGCCTCGTTATCCTGGTGCTAGCTATAGGTTTTCTTCTATATAGCTTATATTATAGTTTTCAATTATAAGTTGACAATTACCTTTCATCTATCAAAACCATTTAAAATCGCAAGGAAAAAATTAACTAAAAAGAGGTTTAAAATGATTACCGTGAAGTGGTAATATCGAGTGGAACATACGAATGAAATGAGAATGGTTCAATACGATGTGTGTGGCAGGTTTGGTTTTAGCTGTTATTGCTGGTAATATTTTATTCTCCAATAAATATTGCTATTCCTCGGGTAGCTCCGATACTGCCTGTCTGTATTGTCAGCAACGCGTCGTGATTTTGAGATAGTAGAAAGAAAAATCAATGAGAAGAGAGCTATTATCACCGCAGTGAATTTTGAACGATCTTTTCAAGAATGAAGGAGAGGCTCGAAGCAACAGAAATATGGTTTTACAGAAGGATGCTGAGAATACCATGTACTGAGCACGTGAACAACGGCAAGGTGTTGGAGAACATGCAAACGGGAAGAAAACTTATAATTAGCATCAGGAAGAGACTTTAGGAATGTAATTCACCTGAACGTTTTCCATACATTTTTTCTGTAATTCAGTACTCTGGTTAGCTTCTGAAATGCGTCCTTGGCCATGCCAATGCGTCTTTGGACACTCATGTAGCACTTTCTATCATTTGTCAGAACACTTCCCAGGTATTTAATGTTTTCATTTTAGTTTCTCAGACTTGTTGGCATATTGGGCTCTTCTTTATGCTAATGGCTGTATATTCAGTTTTCTTTACGTTTATGCTCAGTCCTTTCTTCTTGCTCTCCTTTGCGACCTTCTGTAGAAGATCCTCCATTTTCCTTTTTCGTGTCTGCTATTAGCATCGTGTCATAATGCTTTAAAAATGTTAGTCAATAATTATTAAACATACCAATAATTTACCTTACAACTTCAGAAAGTTTGAAAAAGTATACATAATATAACAAGGTGCAATGAGCAATAGAAATAAGATGAATATTAAAATTACCGATGACAACGATTCATCAAAGATATACAGTTTAAGTTTAAAGACCTGCTTCGTTGAAGGAGAAAACTTCATAGAAAAAGAGACCAAACATCAAAATATCACTTTATTTACATTATTCGGATCATTGTCCTCATTTTTGTTGCCATTTGTACGACGTTTCGGCCGTTTTACGCTCCGGCCTTCTTCAGATTCTACAAATTTCGAACTGAACCGTTTATTACGATCACTGGGGTATATCATTCTCATTCCTTGCATAGTCATGAGTTATCTCTAAGTTACTTGTTCACCACTGTTGTAGCCTGGTACTGAACTCATCATTCTTTGAGTCAAGTCACTGTAACTAACCAACGTCTATATCGGTTCGAAATTCATAGCATCTGAAGATGGCCGGTGCGTACAAGGGCCGAAACGTCGTATAAATAGCAACAAAAATAAGGACACTGGTCCGAATAATGTAAATAGAGTAAATGTTGCCTCATATCAGAAATATAGATTAAAATATCAATTTTTCATTTCATGCGTCTTATCTTTTTTTCTTTCTGTTATTATATTAATGGGATGTGCGTTGTGGTACGGTGGATATCGGCTCGGAACGAGAAACCGGGGAGCAGAGTTCGAATACCAGTTGAATCCACTGTATTCACTTACGCGCAAATACCCTTGGGAAAGGTACTAATCCGTCTCTTCCTTTCAGTTATGCGTTAAATAACAGGACAGATTGGGTTCTATAGCCTTGGTCGGCAACCAGTCTACCGCAGAAAGCAATGGCAACCAACTGCGGGATAATCTATCTGCCCAGTCAGTCATGTCTCTTTCGAGACATGATCGCCCAAGCGTGTATCACGTATGACACTTAACTGACTGACTATTATATTAATATTTCCTATTTTGTTTGTCAATTCGCTCGCACTTTCCTTTTATAATTCAATTAATATTTCTTTCATTTCTACTAATATTTCTTTCTTTTATTCCTTTCATTCTTTGTTTCATTTATTTATTTATTTATTTTTTGTTAATATATTTTCAAATTCTAATCTAATCATTCTTTCTTTTATCCATTTCTTTCTTGGTTTCATTTGTTCTTTCTTTCTCTTTGTTTGTTAATATCGCTTCAAATTATAATTCAACCATTTCTTTATTTTATTCTTATTTGCTTTTGTTTTAGTTATTTTTTCTTTCTTTTTTTTTTTTTTTTTTGCTAATATCTCTTCAAATTTTAAACTAATCATTTTCTTTCTATTATTTCATTCTTTCTTTTATTCATTTGTTCATTCTTTCTTTCTTTTTCTTTGCCAATACCACTTCAAATTTTAATCTAATCATTTTCTCTCTATTATTTCATTCTTTCTTTTATTCATTTGTTCATTCTTTCTTTCTTTTTCTTTGCCAATACCACTTCAAATTTTAATCTAATCATTTTCTTTCTATTATTTCATTCTTTCTTTTATTCATTTGTTCATTCTTTCTTTCTTTTTCTTTGCCAATACCACTTCAAATTTTAATCTAATCATTTTCTTTCTATTATTTCATTCTTTCTTTTATTCATTTGTTCATTCTTTCTTTCTTTTTCTTTGCCAATACCACTTTAAATTTTAATCTAATCATTTTCTCTCTATTATTTCATTCTTTCTTTTATTCATTTATTCATTCTTTCTTTCTTTTTCTTTGCTAATATCTCTTCAAATTTTAAACTAATCATTTTCTTTCTATTATTTCATTCTTTCTTTTATTCATTTGTTCATTCTTTCTTTCTTTTTCTTTGCCAATACCACTTCAAATTTTAAACTAATCATTTTCTTTCTATTATTTCATTCTTTCTTTTATTCATTTGTTCATTCTTTCTTTCTTTTTCTTTGCCAATACCACTTCAAATTTTAAACTAATCATTTTCTTTCTATTATTTCATTCTTTCTTTTATTCATTTGTTCATTCTTTCTTTCTTTTTCTTTGCCAATACCACTTCAAATTTTAATCTAATCATTTTCTTTCTATTATTTCATTCTTTCTTTTATTCATTTGTTCATTCTTTCTTTCTTTTTCTTTGCCAATACCACTTCAAATTTTAATCTAATCATTTTCTTTCTATTATTTCTTTCTTTCTTTATTATTTATTTATTTTTACTTTTACTTTGCTAATATAACTTCAAATTTTAATTTAATCATACTTTTTTATTCTTTCTTTTTTTGTTTAATTCATTCTTTTTTATATCTTCAGATTTCAATCTAATCATTCTTTCTTTCGTTTATTATTTTCTCTCTTTGTTTCATTCTTTTTTCTTTTCTAATCTCTCTTCAAATGTTGATCTAATCATTCCTTCTTCCTTTTATTTTTCTTTCTTTGTTTAATTAATTCATTCGTTCTTTCTTTCTTTCGTTTATTATTTTCTCTCTTTGTTTCATTCTTTTTCCTTTTCTAATCTCTCTTCAAATGTTGATCTAATCATTCCTTCTTCCTTTTATTTTTCTTTCTTTGTTTAATTAATTCATTCGTTCTTTCTTTCTTTCGTTTATTATTTTCTCTCTTTGTTTCATTCTTTTTTCTTTTCTAATCTCTCTTCAAGGGTTAATCTAATCATTCTTTCTTTCTGTGATTCCTTTCTTTCTTTGTTACAGTTATTCCTTCTTTTTCTTTGCTAATATCTCTTCAAAATTTCATTAATCATTCTTTCTTTCCTTTATTTCTTTCTTTGTTTTATTCATTCATTTTTCTTCCTTTTTCTTTTCTAATCTCTCTTCAAACGTTGATCTAATCATTCCTTCTTCCTTTTATTTTTTCTTTCTTTGTTTAATTAATTCGTTCGTTCTGTCTTTCTTTTTCTTTGATAATATCTCTTCAAATTTGAATCTAATCTTTCTTTCTTTTATTTTTTGTTTCTTTCATTCATTCTTTCTTTCTTTTTCTTTTATAATATATTTTAAAATTTTAATCTAATGTTTCTTTTTTTCTTTTATTCCTTTCTATATTTGGTTTATTTTTTCTTTCTTTCCAGCTCTTGTCAAATTTTACTCTTATCATTCTTTTTTTCTTCTTGTATTTCTTTCTTTCTTTGTTTCATTCATTCATTCTTTCTTTCTTTTCTTTTGCTAATATATCTTCAAAATTTTGCGTAATCATCCTTTCTTTCTTTCTTTTTCCTTGTTAATATCTGTTCAAATGTTAATTTAATCATTTTTCTTTTTGTCTTTCTTTCATACCTGGAATCTTTATATCTGAATGTGATTCGTTGTATATACTGTAAGTCCAACTGTATCTATGCCAAAGAGGATGCAAAATTGCCGCAAGGAGTCGCTCACCGTTTACCGAGCGAGCAACAGAATGGGCGACTGAATGCGCGATTAGCGCATCTTTCGTTGCGTTGCTGCGGGCCCTGCACGGCAGAAACAAGTTAGCAAATTGTGCCTAAGAGCCACGCTTCGACTAAGACATCGAACAGAAAGCCAATGAATCTAAAAGGCCGATTCAATTGTCAACAGTTTATGTTTGTTGGCCAAGATATTATGTGCACTCCAGGAGGGATTTCCTTGATTCTGTAAACTTATCCGCGCTGAGTAGAAGTTCGTGAATAAATAGGATAAAGGGGAGGAAAAAGAAGAAAGACCAACAATGCCACGAAAGAATATGAATTAACGGTATTGTGACTTTGTCCATGCGCCGTGTCCTTTCAGTACGTGGGCGATCATGACTCTCTACAACTTCCTGTCCTTAGCAGTTCTTACTTAGTTTTGTCTTTTTTATATCGTTCTTAACCCATGTTCTGCTAGTAATCACACAAGTTTAATGGATAAATTATTCTTAGCTTTTCTCTCGCCCGTTTGAGTATAAAATCCCGTGAGTATCAAATTCCCTCTTTTTATTCTTATTTACCATAGAACTTTTAACTGTCCCTTTTTTGGTTTTCTTTTTTTTTTTTTTTTTTTTGCTTCCATTTTCTTTAAAATTTCCTCCTTTTTCATCTGTTCAGTCCTTGGCATTCTCAACATCGTTCTGTAGAACCACACCTTAAGTCTCTTCTTTATCTGTGAAGAGATCGTTCAGCATTCCTTGCCATATAGAAGGATTTATATTTTACAACTGTTCAGTACTTTTCTTTGTTTCGAACGAAATTGTCTTGTTTCTTAATACTTTGCTTAGCTTTCAAAAGGCTCTTTGGCTATTCCAATGCATTTTCGTATTTCGGTGTCGCATTTTCCGTACTTCGTTAAAACACTTCCTAGATATTTAAATTTTCCTACTTGCTTGATTTTGGTGCTTTCAGTCTGTAGTTCGCATCTCAGTTGTTTTCTTATCCGTTTTTTATTTATTACACCACCTGCATAACCAAGGTGACATTACCTAGTATTCCAAAGCACGCAGAATAAGAGAACCCATATCATGTAACTGTTCACATAGTTTTCTTGTTTCTAATGAAATTTTCCTGTTTCGTAATACTTTGCTTAGCGTTCAGAAGGCAACTTTGGCTATTCTAATGCAGCTTCGTATTTCGGGGTTGCATTTACCGTCCTCTGTTAAAACACTTTCTAGATATTTATAGTTCCTGTAATTTCCTTGTGACTGGTATTCAATATTTAGTATTAGTTACGTGCTTTAATTATAATGCGTTTTTCGTTATATATTTGTTTTTTAATTAGTGACACAGAATTTCGACTGTTTATTTAGTAAGTACTTGTACTTGTGACAGCATTCAGCCTCAACGGGTTGAAGTATAATTAATATTTTATATATATATATATATATATATATATATAGTGTGTGTGTGTGTGTGTGTGTGTGTGTGTGTGTGTGTGTGTGTGTGTACTTTCAGCATGAAAAAGTTAAATACAGAAAAACAAAGAAACCAAGGAAATGACACATTTTTATTATCTATTATATACATTTAGGTTTTATTATAAAATGGATGTTAAGATATATAGGATGCGATGGATAAATTGTCACCAACAAATTCGGGAGTTCTTTTCTTATGAGAACGATCAGAGTGTGTTTTTCGATACGCGGTACCATCGCAATCACTATTAGACGGATCCAACACTTCCTGAATCCTCTGCACTGTCCTCAGACTGACACCATGAACACTATGAAATGTTCATATTGGAGCTTCTGGTGCGAATACCAAGCAGTACAGCATGCCGATTCCAAATTTCTGGCGGAATGAATTGCATCATAACGCACTTTTTATCACAGACGACCTACTATTTTGTGCAGTCGACAAAATCAAAAACAATCAACGCGCATGCGGGAAATTAAAAATATAAAATGGTGAAAATTTACCCATCGCACAATAGATAGATAGATAGATAGATAGATAGATAGAGAGAGAGAGAGAGAGAGAGAGTAAGAGCATATGGTAATAAGCGTCCGACATAACAATTAGCCGATGCAGGCCTTACATTTGCATATTTGTCACAGGTTGCCATTACTTTCTGTGGTAGATTGGTCTCCAGCCAAAGCTAAAGAACCCAATCTGTCCTGTTATTTAACGCATAACTACAGGCAAGAGACGGATTAATACCTTTCCCAAGGGTATTTACGCGTAAGTGAATGCAGAGAATTCAACTGGAATTCGAACTCGGCAGAAATTGTCTGAGAGCCATGCCTGGGTTCTTCTACTTGTGTGACATGCTGCAGAGTTTTTTTGCCAGACATAAGGTCTTCAAGCAGCCAACCTCTTGACCCAGAGCGGTATTACCTCCCCAAGGCACTTAACGTTTAGCTTGAGGCCATCACCAACAAATGTGCAGTGTCTTTTCTTATCTGAACGGTCATTGTGTGCTTTCCGAGCTGGCGTACCTTCGTAATCAGCATTAGACTCATATAATTCTTTCTCAATTCTCTGGCGCGAATACAAAGTAGTAAAGCGTGACGTTTCTAAATCCCCGGCTGAGTAAATTGTATCATGGTGCTCTTTTTTCTCATAGACGGTGCCCAGCTCACCATACTATACTGTGCAGTCGATAAAATAAAAAATAAACAACTTGCGTGCGGAAGGGGAAGGCCGGAGGACACATCGGCCGAAACGTTGTGATAATGACAATAAAGATGACGCCAATAATATGAATATGAATAGTGTTAAAAATATGTGTATGTGAAGGACGTAAACTCTTTCTCTTTCTTTATTATCTTCTTTAGTAATAAAAGACAAATTATAGTCTTACACTGAACGGTTACAAAAGGGAATTGTTATTGTTTAAAATAAATCGATATAACAGATAAGATAAGGTTTACCGTCCCACTTTTCTCAAGACGAAGAATTTATATTATTTTACATTAAGAACTTTCCTTTATGCCTAGCACCTTGGAGGGCAACACAAGAAATTATTTGGTCGTGTAAAAAGAACAAACAGATTCTTTCAAATCTTATATACAGAGAGAAGTATTTGATTATGATAAAGATAATAAATTACTTAAAGTAATATGAAAGAATATATCTATTATTCGTTGGATACAATGTATAAATTCTATAATATATTGTTGCAAACAGCATATAAATATATATGACAAGTTAATATTATGCGAGCATTTTTTTTATAATTATATATATATATATATATATATATATATATATATATATATATATATAATTACAAGTATACCTATTTTCTCTATACACGCAGAACTGTATATTTTTATTTGTTGAAGTTCCCAATTCATCAATGCAGAAAAGAGCCAATTCATTTTTTCTTCTGTTCTCCGAATTGCTTTGTACAGTTTCTGAATTCATCGCTTTCTTTCAGCGTTCTCATTTAGCTTTTCGTGGTTTTTTCTGTTGCCATTTTTGCATCGAACGCCTCTTTTCTGTTCTTATCGCACGTCCACTGATTTAATCCGTTATTTATTTATTTATTTATTTGAAAGATCCTTCCTTGCCTTTTCCATCTTTAGTTCCTCTCCTCTTATTCTAACTTCATTCTTTTCATGCATTTTATCTGCGCCTTTAAACACATCTTTTTTAATCTTATATCTTTTCAAACGGCCGTCTGCTCCGTACATATTTCATCCCATCATACAAATTGCTGCGTTAGGCACAAACCTACAAGAGTAAGGATGTTTATGCATGACTGCATTTGAATATTAGGCTCGCAAAAAAACACAGAAAAAAGTGTGCAAAAGTTCATTTTATCGCAAAGCAGAGTGCAATAAACTCAACATATTGGGAATATATATATATATATATATATATATATATATATATATAGTGTGTGTGTGTCTGTGTGTGTGCGATGGATGAATTGTCGTCGAAATTAAGCAATAATGAAAGGAACCCTAACATCTCATTTTAACAGATATATTTACCAAAATTACCTTGAAATACTAAAGTGTCAGTCAGTCAATTAAGTGCCATACGTGATACACACTTGGGCGATCATTTCTGGAAAGAGACATGACTGACTGGGCAGAAGATTATCTCACAGTAAGTTGCCATTACTTTCTGCGGTAAACTGCTTGCCATCCAATGCTATAGAACCCGATCTGTCCTTTAGTTTACATGAATTAAATAAATCGCTATTGTTTCAACCACGGCCTCCAGATAACTCCAGAATCTCCTGCAACTCTTCTGGGTGGTCTCCTTGCTTAAGTTGATGAATGCTGTCATCATTCTTGCCTTCAGTTCATCTTTAGTGTTGCAAGGAGTGTTGTTGGTCTCTTGCTTAACTGCGCCACATACATAACAATCCAGGGGGTTGATGTTTGGGGAGTTAGTTTGCCAGATGTACGGTGTGATGTAATCGTAGAAATTGTCTGACTGGGTCCTCCTGTTTCAGTGACATGGTGCAGAGTTCTGTTGGTAGACACCATCTTGCAGCAGCCATCCACTTAACCTAGGACAGCACTATCTTCTCAAAGCACTTGATGTATGTCTTCGGGTTGAGTCTGAGACCCCGTAGGAAGATGAATGGAGGCATAACATCGCCATCACTAGTTATCACCACTAGACTCATTCAAGTCTTTCCGAATCTTCTGGACTATGCTCAGATTGACACCTAAACACCCTGAAATGTTTGGATTAGAGCATGTCTTTTCCAAATTTCTGTCGAAGTGATTTGCGATATGGTGTTCTTTTTCTCACAGATGGTGCCCAATAGTATAGTCGCGTTGCATACCGCTTTAGTTTTGTCAAACGCAGTAAAGTAGGTACCTCCACTAAATCGATGAAAAAACATCATAGTATGAAAAAAAAGGTCCCAAACTTAATAAAACCGAACTTTTTCTATCAAAATGTTTATGTTATTATTAAGAAGAAAGATCAAAGTATTTTTAAATTATTTTTCTAAATTTTTTAATCCTTTTTAACGCGTTCGAAATTTTGGTAAAAATCTTGTTTATATTTTCGTTAGCGGGGAGCCAAATCGTTACGAGTGTTTACAATGGAAAACGTAATATTACAAAACTCACTTTTTTCCGGTGGCAAACACATTAAATTGGAAATTCTTGCAAAAATCAAATAATTGTCTGATTTTAATGAAACTTTCAGAGATTATTTACAAATGAATGCGATTATTTGTAAAATCAATATTTTTAAAAAATCTTAGAAAAATCTTTTTTTTACATCTATTATCCCACGTTACGTAAATTCATAAAATTTCAAAAAATTAAATTCTGTACGTAAAAATGGTTTCATAAGTTAAACGCAGGACACATTTGGAAAGGTAAATCATGTATTATTTTTTAAAACGATTTAGCCATTTTTACCGAAAATCTGCTTCGAATAGTAAAATAAAAAATGCCATAAAACTATAACATTATTTAATTACATAAGCTTTTAATTGCTTTAATAAATAATATAAATATCAGATATTATAATCTGAATAAAAAATATTCGATTAATAATGAAATTTTAAAAGAATTTTTTTCATTTTTTTATCATAATAATTTATAAAGATTTAAAATATTTTTAAAATATTGATGGTCAGAATATTGCGTTTAAACACGAACTGTCACTTTTCCCCCCTCGGGAAAACTATCATTAGATATTACCTGCTTTTGATCTCTCGGTCACGGAGAGCTTACCAGTTAAGATTACGTCAAATCTAATGACAATTTACACTAGGTGAACGCAGGTTTGAATCCTGCCTGAAGAAAGCATAATTTTCTAATAAAATTTATCGAATATTCAGGCTGGAAGATGGAAATAAATCAATATACTGTTTAATAAATAAACGGAATATTTACTCAAGCATGGGTATACATTAAGTAATAAAAATAAAATAAAAATGTGTAGTACATATACATATATATATATATATGTGTGTGTGTGTGTGTGTGTCGTACATATATATATATATAAAGAAAAACAACACCTCATCTAAAGCGGCGTCAAACAATAATTTATGTCTCAGGGGAAATTGTTAGTGCCCATCTCTTCTGACCACAAATTACACCTGGTTTAATTTATCAGAACATTAACACCCCACTACCATAAAAAAAACCCCTGACGTCATACACCAGGAACGAATTTTTTCGGGTGTTATAAAGTTAGTGTCATAAATGTTATAAGGTTTTAATTTAGTGGCATAAATGGTATAGGAGTGAGAGGTTAGTTTCATTAACAGTATAGGGGTTAGAAGTTAGTGTCATAGATGATATAGGGGTGAGACCTTCGTGTTATGAATGTATAGGAGTGAGAAGTTGGTGCCATAGATGATATAGGGGTGAGACCTTCGTGTTATAAATGTATAGGAGCGAGAATTTAGTGACAGAGATGATATAGGGGTGAGAACTTCGTGTTATAAATGTACGGGCGTGAGAAGATAGTGTCATAAATGATATAAGGTCGTGTTATAAAAATATATGAATGATAAATTAGTGTCATGAATGATATAGGGGTGGGAACTTCGTGTTATAAATGTATAGGAGCGAGAATTTAGTGCCATGAATGATATAAGATTGAGATGTTCGTGTTACAAATGTATAGGAGTGAAAAGTTAGTGTTATAAATGTTATAGGAGTGAGAACTTCGTGTTATAATTGTATAGAGGTGAGAAATTAATGACATAGATGTTATAGGGGTGAGAACTTCCTGTTATATATGTATAGAATTGAGAAGTTAGTGTCAGAAATGATATAGGGGTGAGAACTTCGTGTTATAAATATATAGGTGACACAAGTTAGTGTAATAAATGATATTGGTGTGAGAACGTCGTGTTATAAATGTATAGGTTTGAGAAATTAATGCCATACATGATATAGGGTTGAGAACTTCGAGTTATAAATGTATAGGATTGGGAAGTTAGTGACATAAATGATATAGGTGTGAGAACATCGTGTTATATATGTATATGAGTGAGAAGTTAGTGCCATAGATGATATAGGGGTGAGAACTTCGTGTTATAAATGTATAGGTGTGAAAAGTTAGTGCCATAGATGATATCGGGGTGAGAACTTCGTGTTATAAATGTATAGAAGTGAGAAGTTAGTGCCGTAGATGATATATGTGTGAGAACTTCGTATTAATTATGTATAGGAGTGAGAAGTTAGTGTCATAAATGATATAGGTGTGAGACCTTCGCGTTTTAAATGTATAGGTGTGAGAATTTAGTGTCATAATTGAAACAAATTTGAGATCTTCGTGTTATAAATGTATAGGGGGGAGAAGTTAGTGTCATAGATGATATAAGTGTGTGAACTTCGTGTTATAAATGTAGAGGAGTGAGAATTTTGTGTTATAAATGATATAGGGGTGAGAACGTCGTGTTATAAAGGTATAGGAATGTGATGTTAGTGTCATAAATGATATAGGGTTGAGATCATGGTGTTATAGATTCATAGGTGAGACACGTTAATGTAATAAATGATATAGGGGTGAGAACTTCGTGTTATAATTGTATAGGTGTGAGAAGTTATTGTCATAAATGATATAGCTGTGAGATCTTTGCGTTTTAAATGTATAGGTGTGAGATGTTAGTGTCATAAACGATACAAATTTGAGATCTTCGTGTTATAATGTACAGGAGTGAGAAGTTAGTGCCATAGATGATATAAGTGTGTGAACTTCGTGTTATAATGTATAGGAGTTAGAAGTTAGTGCCATAGATGATGTAGTTGTGAGAACTTCGTATTATAAGTGTATAGTAGTGAGAAGTTAGTGTCATAAATGATATAGGTGTGACATCTTCGCGTTTTCAATGTATAGGTGTGAGAAGTTAGTGTCGTAAATGATACAATGTTGAGATCTTCGTGTTATAAATGTATAGGAGTGAGAAGTTAGTGCGATAGAATATATAGGGGTGAGATCTTCGTGTTATAAATGTATAGGAGAGAGAAGTTAGTGTCATTAATGAAATAGGGGTGAGAACTTCGTGTTATAATTTTATAGGTTTGTGAAGTTAGTGCCATAGATGATATAGGGTTGAGAACTTCGTTGTATAAATGTATATGAGTGAGAAGTTAGTGCCATAGATGATATAGGGGTGAGAACTTCGTGTTATAATTGCATAGGTGTGAGAAGTTAATGTCATAAATGATATAGGTTTTAGATCTTCCCGTTTTAAATGTATAGGTGTGAGATGTTAGTGTCATAAACGATACAAATTTGAGATCTTCGTGTTATAAATGTATAGGAGTGAGAAGTTAGTGCCATAGATGATATAAGTGTGTGAACTTCGTGTTATAAATGTAGAGGAGTGAGAAGTTGGTGCCATAGATGATATAGGGGTGAGACCTTCGTGTTATAAATGTATAGGAGCGAGAATTTAGTGACAGAGCTGATATAAAGGTGAGAACTTCGTGTTATAAATGTACGGGCGTGAGAAGATAGTGTCATAAATGATATAAGGTCGTGTTATAAAAATATATGAATGATAGATTAGTGTCATGAATGATATAGGGGTGAGAAATTCGTGTTATAATTGTATAGGTGTGAGAAGTTAATGTCATAAATGATATAGGTTTGAGATCTTCCCGTTTTAAATGTATAGGTGTGAGATGTTAGTGTCATAAACGATACAAATTTGAGATCTTCGTGTTATAAATGTATAGGAGTGAGAAGTTAGTGCCATAGATGATATAAGTGTGTGAACCTCGTGTTATAAATGTAGAGGAGTGAGAATTTTGTGTCATAAATGATATAGGGGTGAGAACTTCGTGTTATAATGTATAGGAGTGAGATGTTAGTGTCATAAATGATATACAGGTGAGATCTTCGTGTAATAAATGTATAGGAGTGAAAAGTTAGTGTTATAAATAATATAGAAATGAGAACTTCGTGTTATAAATATATAGGAGTGAGATGTTAGTCTCATAAATGATATAGAGGTGATACCTTCGTGTTATATATGTATAGGTGTGAGATGTTAGTGCCATAGATGATATAGGGGTGAGAACTTCGTGTTATAAATGTATAGGTGTGAGAATTTAGTGACATAGATGATATAAGGTGAGAACTTCGTGTTATAAATGTATACGAATGAGAAGTTTGTGCCATAGATGATATAGGGGTGAGAACTTCGTGTTATAAATGTATACGAATGAGAAGTTTGTGCCATAGATGATATAGGGGTGAGAACTTCGTGTTATAAATGTGTAGGCGTGACAAATTAGTGTGATAAATGATATAGGGATGAGAACTTCGTGTTATAAATGTATAGGAGTGAGAAGTCAGTGCCATAGAAAATATAGGTGTGTGAACTTCGTGTTATAAATGTATAGGAGTCAAGAGTTAGTGTCATAAATGATATAGGGGTGAGAACTTCGTGTTATAAATGTATAGGAGTGAGAAGTTAGTGTCATAAATGATATAGCTGTGAGATCTTCACGTTTTAAATGTGTAGGTGTGAGAAGTTAGTGTCATAAATTATACAAATTTGTGATCTTCGTGTTATAAATGTATAGGAGTGAGAAGTTAGTGCCATAGATGATATAAGGGTGAGAACTTCGTGTTATAAATGTATAGGAGTTAGAATTTAGTGTCATAGATGTTATAGGGATGAGAACTTCGTGTTATAAATGTATTGGAATGAGAAGTTATTGTTCTTGATGTTATAGGGGTGAGATCTTCATGTTATAAATGTATAGGAGTGAGAAGTTAGTGTCATAAATTATATAGGGTTGAGATCTACAAATGTATAGGAGTAAAAAGTTAGTGTCAGAAATGATATAGGTGTGAGAACTTCGTGTTATAAATGTATAGGTGTGAGAAGTTAGTGGCATAGATGATATATCGGTGAGAACTTCGTGTTATAAATGTATAGGAGTGAAACGTTAGTGACATAGATGATATAGGAGTGATAACTTCGTGTTATAAATGTATACGAGTGAGAGGTTAATGTCATAAATGGTAAAAGACTGAGAACTTTGTGTTATAAATATATAGGAGGGAGAAGTTAGTGCCATAGATGATATAGGGGTGAGAACTTCGTATTATAAATGTATAGGAGTGAGAAATTAGTGCTATAGATGATATAGGGGTGAGAACTTCGTGTTATAAATTTATAGGTGTGAGAAGTTAGTGCCATAGATGATATAGGGGTGAGAATTTAATGTCATTAATGTTATATCGATGAGTATTTAGTGATATTTCCTAAACACAAAATGGGGAAGGTGGTTTAAAAAACTCAACCGTCGGCTCTCCGATTTCTCATTCTAACCACAACGCACAGCCTAACGATACTTCTTTTTCTATATACCCTGTCTTTTCAGAACGTAGGTGATCATCGCTTTACCCGTTTCTTTATCCCTGTGACTTTTAGCACGCCTTCTCCTGTTACACCATGCAACCGCCGTTCTGTCATCGACCTGCTCAGGCCCTTCAAACTTTTTTCTTTAATCCTTTCACCCCGAGCAAGGCGGAAATGCCACTGATGTGCAGCGGGCTACATAACTGCAAAAAGATTAATTAGAAAAGAATGAGGAGTACAAATTAGTTAGAAAGGAGCAGTAGAAAGCTGAGAAAACAGTTGCGATAACAGATACATAGGTGGAGAGAAAGGGAAGGTTGGGGAGAACTAGAGTCCAGTGGTTAGTAGATGAGTATTGACTTTGCATGTAAATTTCTGGAGGTTGTAGCCGTCAGGAAAGCAAGAATACTGGAGCGAGTTCCATAGGCGGGAAGTATGTTATCCGCTACTTTCCACTGTCTCTTTTCCCCTCTATCTGGCCTGTTAGTATCAGGTTCTCTAAGCCCTCTTTCCTCATTGCATGTCCCAGGATCTTCAGCAGTCTATTCCTGATGCTCAGTATTAATTTCCTTTTTGTTTCCATCATTTCTAAGACCTCAACATTGCTCACATGCTCGATCAATGATATTCCCAGCATACTTCTGTAGAACCACATTTCAGTTGCTTCACTGCCATACTGAAGAACTGACATCAAATAGCATTCCAGTACTCTCTTCTTTGTTTCTAGCGAAATTGTCCTGTTTCTTAATACTTTACTCAACTTCTGGAATACTTCCTTCGCTATGCCAATTTGCCTTCAGATCTCTGTGTCACACTTTCCGTCTTCTGTTATAACACTTCCCAGGTATTTACATTTTTGTACCTGCTTGATTCTAGTATTTCCGACCTGAATTTGGCATATTGGGCTGCCCTTTTTACTAATGACTATGCATTCGGTTTTCTTGCAGCTTATTTGTAGTCCATTCTTGTCACTCTCTTCAGCTACAAGCGTTAAAAACCCAAATCCAGATCCAAATCAAATCCAAATCCAGAAAATCGCAAAATATAGACTGATAAAAACGACAACAGGTTAACATTTAAAGACTTGCTTCTCTCAATCCAGAAAAGTATAATTTTTCTCAAGAGAGACATTTGCATGGAAATACGAAGATCGACAATGAATAAATTTATGTTAAGATACTGGATCGCATTTAAGATCTCAACCTAAACAGAATCTCGTAAAAAAAAGTTTCTCTGACTCTTGATGGATTCAAAGAGAATTCATTACTACAAATTGTTGAAACGTGGCACAGAGTTGCTGAGAAACTCTATGTTACCTCAGGTGTATAATCCGCAAAAGAAGAGGAAATAAGACCTTGTCCAATTTGTAAATTAATTGCTGCCATTTTCACCCAAACGGAAAGCGTTCAGAGAAAAAAGTTATTCCCTGTCTTTGGTAAGATTTAAAGGGAATTCATGATTAGAAATCCATGCAACGTGGACAAAATAACACCAAAAATTTCAGTGATAAATTGCTTCATTTGAATGATGAATATTTTTCACGAAAGGAAATCAAGGATTTGCGTTGTAGTGCAGTGGATATCGGTCCAAAACGAGAAATCGGAGAGCCGGGTTCGAATTCCAGTTAAATTCGTTGTATTCACTTACTCAAATATCGTTGGGTAAGATTTGAATGTGTCGCTTCTCTATCCAGTTATGCGTTGAATAGCAGGATAGGGTTGGTTCTGTAACCCTGGTTGGCAACCTGTCTTTCGCAAAAAATAATGGCAACCTACTGCGGGAAAATATTCTGCCCACTCGCGTCTCTTTCGAGACATGATCGCCCAAGCGTGTATCACGTATGTCACTTAAATGACTAAAGAAATCAAACGGTTAAATTTGATTTCTATCAACGTCGTTCTTGTGTCGTGAGCATAAATGCTGCTTGGATGAGTAATGTTTCTAATGAAAGCGTATTTCTACAGGCCTATTGCCTTCATAATTCTCAGTATTCCATTTCATTTAAGAAGCTTTTTGTGGTCAGCGGTTCCTTGGAATTCATGATATCAAAATACTCCTTGAAAAAAAAAGATTAAAAACTAGATTAATCCTTTTATAGAGAAATACACAAATTTGGCTGAATTCAGAAAAAATAAAGGAAAACTTACACTATTTATATTGTTTGGACTATTGTCCGCATCTTTATTGCCATATTTACAACATTTCGGCCGTTGTACGCTCCGAAATTTTTCAGGTTTTAGGAATTTCGTACCGAACCCTTTATTACGATCACTGGGGTATATAATTCTCATTTCCTGTGCGATGTTACTTCTGGTAGCCATGTAGTTATCTCCCTTTAGCCCCACCCAAAGTCATTTTTTACCTAGCCTGGTATTGAACTCACAACGGGAGATAACTACATGGCTAGCAGAAATACATCGAGCATGGATTGCGAATGATATACTCCAGCGATTGTAATAATGGATTCAGTTAAAAATTTCTAGCACCTGAAGAAGGCCGGAGCGTACAACGGCTGAAACGTCATAAACATGGCAATAAAGATGAGGACAATCGTCCGAACAATGTAGATAGTATAAATACTATCTCATCTAAGAAATATAAACAAATACTCAAGACTAAAGAGTTCGAATTTCAATCGGTTTCATTACATTTACTTACTCGCAAATATTCTTGGGAAATGTATGAATTTATTTCTTCCCCGCCCCCAGATATGATGTGAATTGCAGGATAGAATGCGTCAAATAGCCTTAACGAATGATCTGACAACTCTGCCATATTCTATTATACAGGGAGATTGAAAAGTAACTCCTTTTTTATATATGATGTACTCTCTTGTCTCACTATAATATTTACAAAACTGGTGAGTCTGTCATAAATAAGACAGATAATTACTTTGCAATGACCCTGTATATATTTATATACATTATTACGAAAAATCCGAGATTTCCATTATAAATTTAAATAAGTTCTTGGAAATATGTTTGGCAAAAAAATATAATATACTCTTAAAATTGTAATGTTAAATGTTTCATATAAATATTACAAATACGCCTAACCTTTTAGCAATATTCAGTTAAGTGACATACGTGATACACGCTTTGGGCGATCATGTCTCGAAAGAGGCATGACTGACTGAGCAGAAGATTATCCCTCAGTAGATTGCCATTGTGTTCTGCGGTAGACTGGTTGCAAGCCAAGGCTATAGAACCCAATCTGTCCTATTATTTAACCCATAACTGAAAAGAAGAAATGGCCCAAAGGTATTTGTGCGTAAGTGAATGCAAGGAATTCAACTGGAATTCGAACTCGGCACTTGGTTGATAATAAAAATTTTGTTGTGAAAATATTCACAAGCATAATAAAAATCTTCCATGCAGTAATTTACATGTATTTGTGGTGTATGAATATTGGCTTGGAATTAAAAATCGAAGGGCTGAGTTCGAATTCCAGTCGAATTCGTTGTGTTCACCTATGCGCAAATATCACTTTGGATAGGAATGAATCCATTTCCTCTCCTGCCATCTATTCATAGCAGGGCAAACTGTGTTTTATAGCCTTGATTATCAACCAGTCTTCCACAGAAAGAAAGTAGGCAACGTGCCGTGAGAAAAGATTTCTTTTTAGACAGTCATTAATCGAAAGAAACAATCGCTTAATTGACTGAATGACATTTTGAATATTTATAAATAAATCATTTTGTCAAACAACTCTATATGTAAATGTTTATTATTATTTATTTTTATCAGTTTTTCTCGCATTGTCTGCTCGTTTCTTTTTTTTTTTTTTTTGTCACTCCATTTCCTTCTGTCTAATTCATTTTTTCACTTTCTTTCATCCCGTATATTCCACCTACTCACTTTCTTGTTTTCTTTCTACATCCTTGAATATTTAGAGCCAACAATTATACAATCTTTTTTTCTTTCTTCATATAGATTTCTTAATGAATTTTTTATAATCTACTAATATTTCACTAAATACAAGACGCAAAAGCCACTCAAGTTAGAGTGTTCTTCTTTTTCTTTTATGTGCCCTGTCCCTTCAGGACGTAGGCGATCATCGCTTTACACGTTTCCATATCCCTGGTGGATTTTAGCACGCCTTCTCCTGTTACACCATGCAACCCTCGTTCCGTCATCCACCTGATTAGGTCCTTTAAATATGTTACCCCCTGCTTTCTCCTGTCCCTTTTCCCCTCTATCTGGCCTGTTAGTATCAGGTTCTCCAAGCCCTCTTTCCTTATTGCATGTCCCAGGAACTTCAGTTGTCTCTTCCTGATGCTCAGTATTAATTTCCTTTTTGTTTCCATCATTTCTAAAACCTCAACATTGCTCACATGCTCGATCCATGATATTCGCAGCATCCTTCTGTAGAACCACATTTCAGTTGCTTCAAGTTTTTCTTTCATCTTTGATAATATTGTCCAGCATTTACTGCCGTACTGAAGAACTGATATCACATAGCAATCCAGTACTCTCTTCCTTGTTTCTAGCGAAATTGTCCTGTTACTTTACTTAACTTCTGGAATGCTTCCTTCGCCATGCCCATTCGCCTTCGGGTCTCTGTGTCGCACTTTCCGTCTTCTGTTATAACACTTCCCAGGTATTTAAATTGTTGTACCTGCTTGGTTTTAGTATCCCCGACCTGTATTTGTCATGTTGGGCTGCCCTTTTTACTGATGACCATGCATTCGGTTTTCTTGCAGTTTATTTGTAGTCCTTTCTTGTTACTTTCTTCAGCTACCTTCTGTAGGAGGTCTTGTAGTTTCCTTTCTGTGTCTGCTATCAGCACTGTATCATCTGTGTACCTTAGGTTGTTTAAATTGTGGCCTCCGATGACAAATCCAGGCATAAGTTCTAGGGTCCTCAAAATATTCTCGCTGTACAAGTTGAACAGATCCGGTGAAAAGACACATCTTTATCTTACACCCATTTCTTTGTATATCTGCTGAATTCATTACCTGTCCGTATGCAAGCGGGTTAGAGTGTTAATGAGTGAAATTGTAAGAAAACAGTGGGCAGTGGAAGCAAGAGACTATTATGAGGGTGAGTAGGATAGTAGACCCTGGTTTCAAAGACATCAAGATTGTAATTGTCATGGAAGCATTCTCGAAGGAGATGGTTCCACAAGGAAACAGTTCAAGAGAAGAAACGGTCCCTACATCAAACCTGATCATATTCTCATCCCATCTCAGTGGCGAGAGTTTGGGTAAATCTACAAAGCTCTGTGTGAACTCGCAACTGTCAAGCTTTGTCTTCGGGCAGTGTAAAACTCAATCGAGATTTTGTTTACGGATGGATACCCGGCTGAGAAAAATAGACAATGCAAAGTTTATGATCTGGCGGTTGGACGGGTGAGTAGATTTTGACCCTTGGCCAGAGGGTATGACCAGCACGTTAAACACGACTTTGTGTCACATCCCGTCTCAGTGGGGAAACTTTGAATAAATATTCAGAGTGTCAAGAGTGTTGGAACGCTGTTGATGTTAGTCCAAAGTTCGTTAAATATTATACACAAATATTCTAGTCTCGCCAACCGCACGACGTATTTTTGTCGCTAACCGATTGGAACTCATCTTTTGCGCTGGAAGTACTGTTACAGTTTATGATAAGTTTATCTGTTGGTTTTTACTGATTTTTTTTTTCCTGTGAAATATTGTTTTAATTTTGTAGCTTATTTGTAAACTTTTTTTTTCCTATATCCCTTCTTTTTGTTCAATCCTTTTGATTTTCATTGTCTGCATGTTACATATTTTTTGTCCTAATGTTATTTTTTACACGTCTTTCTTTAGTCGCAATCCAAGTTTAAATTTAGTGTATCTTTTTCTTTCCATTTATCTATTTTATTTTTGTGTTGCGTCGGCCATTTGTTTAACTTGTTAAAAAAAGTGTTTTACACGTCTCTCTATTTTATAATTTGTCTTTTTTGCAGTTTTTATTTCATAATTTGTTTATTTTGCTGGTTGTAATTTTTTTTTTTAAAAAAGGGGTGATCATTTTAGTTAATTATTGTTTCAGTAAGTTTATTCTTTTTATTTCTCACGTCAAACGTTTACTTTTTTGCCTGACTTTTTGTTTTCTTCCCTTCTTTACGAGAAGGGCTTTGTTTTAATTTGTGTTTCCTTCACCTCAAACCCCTTTTATTTAAACAAGTTTTTGGTTCTCTATCTGTTTAAGATTTTTTGTTGTTTATTCATTTATTTATATATTTTGTTAAAGAAATTTCCCATTTTTTAATTTTAGAAGGATAAAAAAAGTAATTTAAAATTGTGTACAGGAGACCCAGATTTCAAATCATGACCGTGAATACATTCGGTCTAAAAGATTTGTCCTTTATTCAGCGTATTTTGATGGACGCTCGAAAGGTTTTTCCTGGCTAATGAATGCGGCATATGCTCTTGTCATTACAGATCCGGCGGACAAGCTTTGCGTGCTGGATATTACCATAAAAGATATTGGGGTCTATACTTCCAGTGACCACGCCGAGCGATCTGATTTGTTTCGGCGGATTGAGATGTTTTTGATGACGTCTCGTCGAAAAGTTTTAGCGGGTGATTGGAATGTCGTCCTTGGCCCTGGTATAGATTATATAGGGAATGATTGGGTATCAACAGCCGGATGTGAAGCCATTTTTGGGACTTTATCGACAAGTTTGATCTTGTCGATAAGTATTGTAATGAGCACCCTACCCCTCGGTTGGTAATGTAGACTTGGACTAATAGGGGCAGCTTGACTTCAGTGATGCGTTCTAACTATCTCGACTGATTTCTAATTAAGAGAGTCGATGTAGGGATCTTTTGTCCAAGTTTCCATTTTATAGTTATCTCGGATCATAGGCAAACTTAGATATGCTTATGGTTAAGATAGCTGGTTACTGGAAATTGAAAGCATCATTTAGTGAGCGAGATTTCCAGTATCAGTTGCTACTAATGCTACAACGGGAATTGACGTGGGGTTGTAGTTGGAAATAAATGTTGGGATTCATTGAAATCTAAAATTAGAAAGTTTATTGTTAATTATAGTTGCCAACTCAATCTAATTAGGTTAGCAGCCCAAAAGTTGATCGGGCAATTAAACCCCGTAATAGTGGGGAAGTTACCTTTTCTAGGGCAGAGTTACCACCCTTGCCTATCGAGAAAGATCAAGCTCTTATAGTTAGGGCTAGGTTAAAATAAGTGTCATTTTAGACAACGATTATGGCCGCTTAACTGCATGCATACTAAGTTAGAAATACATCCAGTAGGTATATCACATGTGTCATTTTGTCAGATAAGCGGACCATGACTACAAACGCGGGCAAATGCGAGGCGTTTTGTAATTACTTACAGTTGTTCACTCGGAAGCCCGGTCTAAACTCATACATATTTAGCCGACTTTCCACGCCTCGAGACGGATGAAGCGGCTGGGTAAAAGGGTCCTGATATAGAGTCTAAGATCTGGGAAGAGCTGAAATTGGTTGGCCGGGACAAATTAGATGGTCTTCCTTACAAACTGTACTTGAGGCGGTCGTCCGTTTTTTTTTTTTCTCTTGCTGAAACTAATTTACAAAAACAAAGTGAAGCAACGCTTTACCAGGGGCCTGATCAAGTTACTACGCAAAAACAAGAATGATGGAGATGGAATAGGTAACGATCTTTGACAATATGAAATATACAGTAGAAGATTTTAGCCAGCCGTTTTCAGGATGTCCTGTCCTGTCTAGCCTGAGTGGCTCTGATCAAATTTGTGATGTGAAGAGTAGGGCTATTAAGGACAACCTTCATTTGATACGCTTGATCATCGAGTAAGTCTCACAGTGAAGGTGAAGCCGCGCTGATCAATTTAGATCAGTTTAGTGCATTCGATTGGCTGTGTACGGAGATGATTTTATTACCGATAGAATGGCACAGAATTTTTTCCGTTTCAAAGGTGGGGAGATCGAACTCACAGACATTTCAAGTTCTAGCCACTGATGAAAGAAAAACTGCACCAGAAAACTAGGTAATTGGCTTAGAAGATTGTTATTTGTCTTGTTATTGTCGATCGTGATGTTCATTCAATGGGTAAAGTCCGCAGACATATTGCATGGATGCAACACGCATTGGCTGAGAGAAACAAGCACCAACACTCTTTCATTACCGCCAGTTCATTCGCTCGACACCAGGACACTCGTTGACACAAAGAAAGGGCACGGTTGGCAAGTTCTGTCACACCTACTTCTCCGGATTTAGTCGAGTGATACTACTATCCTTTTCGATCTGTAACATCTTGAGAGGTTGTTTGTGGCGTTAAAAAGGGGGCTTCAGGAATTTTTCGAGTGAAACTCTATTTCTATTCTCGAGGTATTAAACAGTTAGTGGATCGTTGCAGGATGTTGTAAAAATGAAGGAGGAATACATTGTTTTGAAATATTAATAAAACCCACTACATATATTGGTTTTCCTACAACCACGCTTCCCCGTAGGCGTACTTGCTAAATTTCTGATCACAGTTCAATTAAACATTTTTTAGAAAAACATAGCCATGTAGGTTATATTAGACTGATTTTAGTCAATAACACGATAAAAGTCACTCATGCACACAATAAAAAGAACCTTCAAATATTAAATTAAAGCAACCCACACTCAATAAAGTCATATTTCAAACTAGTCGCAACACATTACATTGCATTAAACATATGGTTCGAATAATATTTCGGTCTCTCACGCGGTTTGACGTCATAGAACAGCATTACAAATTTACGAAATGCGTCTGCTATTCGGTGACTGTTATCGTTGCACAGCAATGTTTTATGTCAACACAAGATAAAATCATCTTTGATGGTGGATGTTTTCATGTTAACGTCCCTGTAACCTCTCAGAAGGTGGCTCATGTGAGCCAAAAGCTTAGAACCAGCATAAAAAATATCCCAACCATAACAATCAGTTCATTTTCATTCTCTTTACTACCAGTTATTAAACTTTATTACCAACTATTAAAGCTCTTGCCGCATGTTCGCTCTTTAAAAGTGCATTTTTATTTTATTTGTTGGCAATAATTATGTCGTCGTACACTGAAGAATGTATATACATATCATCTCTCCTATAATAAAGACCGTTGTATATTTCTCTCTCTCTCTCTCTCTCTCTCTCTCTCTCTCTCTATATATATATATATATATATATATATATATATATATATATATATATATGTATATATACAGTATGTCAAAACATTCCGAAATTTACATTCGCTGAATGGACGTTTCAGCGAGAAAATTATCGCTTAATCAGCAACAATCGAAAATAAAAATTTATTAATTCAAATATGGTACAAAATTTCTTAATTTATTAATAAAATTAATATTAATAGGATTTTACCTATTTTCTCAACTTGTTTTTAATTAAATATATATATATATGTATATATATTACTCTTGTCACGTTCATTGGTGTTTGGATTTTTTTCTTTTATCTTTTGTAAGATACAAAATAGTATGTGCATCAATATATATGTTGCCGTCATTTTCGACGGCATATTGATGTAAACATTTTGCCATCATTTAGACAGCACGGGCCCACTCGTTAATAGATAATAAGTATTAAAATATTTTATAACAAACGAACGTATTTATTTAACAAACTAATAGTTAGTACTTAGTTGCGTCGAATATGTTGTTTGAAAAAAAAACGATTTCAAAACTTGCAGGTTCTTTAGATCAAAAGAAATAAACTTAGTTACTATCAATATAATTTATTTTGAGTCAAAATCTCGTGATTACTACCGTCGTTAAACAGTGAATTGTTAACAAGAGGTTGTGTAACAATGACAGGCAATGCATTGTTGAATGTTTGACCAGAACTATTACTAAATAAGTATCAAAATAAATTATTAAAATAAAACTAATTTATGTAACAACCTAACAAAAACAAAATGACATTTTGAAACATTTAATCAAACAATTATTAAGTTTTTTTTTGTTTTGTTTTTTACATGGGACGAAAGTTAAGTGACACTGTGGAAGTTTTACGCTTGTTAGGTATGTACTAACTGAACTACAAACACACATATATTATATATATATATATATATATAGTTTTCCAATATTTTATATTTATGTGTAAAAGTGTTCAATATCAAAAAGATCTTTAATGCAAATATATATATATATATATGTGTGTGTGTTTGTGTGTTTGTGTGTGTGTGTGTGTTTGCGTGTGTTTGCGTGTGTTTGTGTATGTGTGTGTTTGAATAACGACAAATGGAAAACATTTTTTACTAAAAGTCTAATTGAATTTTAACGTTGGTGATAAGTCTCCATTTTATCTTGATTCATATTGTATTTTTGCAGATATATTTTATTTATCACACAAACATTATCATTGTTCTATTTCTTTATCTCAAGCACTTTAGTTATAAATTCTGCTAGCCTTGAAAAATGTTTTGTTTTACAATTATAAAAGTCTCTTATATTCATTTATGAATTTTTCAATGATGCTGTTATTTTTCTACTTTTCTTTTATTTGTTTTGTACAATGTCCTGTACCCTGCAGTCCTTAGCAACGCTTGCCACTTTGCCAATTTTTCCATCCTCTGTCTTCACATCTATTCATACAAACTGTTTAGGTAGTTAACCTGTAAATGTCACACACTTCAAGCCCTCTTTCCTTATTGTGTTTCGATTTTCTTTAAACCTCCTCCTAGATTATTAGATGCGTTTATGGTAGAATCACATCTATGTTGCCTCTAACTTTCTGGTTATCTGTAAAACGATTATCCAGTATACACTGTCATATAAGAGGATTGCTATTACATGAACGTTTAACACACTTTTCTTTGTTTATAACAAAATTTTCCTGATCCTTGCTACTCAAAAAAGTTTCTTGCTACTCAAAATTTTCCTGTTTCTTACTACTGTTTCTTGTTACTCAAACTCAAAATCTAAAAACTAATAAAAAATTAGTTTTTGGATGGATTTTGAGTTTGGGTTTTGTTTAACGGTATATCAATGTCTATTGGTTATTTAATACCAAAAAGGCAAGGTTTTAAGGTATTTTTTAAATGTTTGGTTATAGTGAGAAGGTTGATTTAGTCAGATTTTAATGATTTTTTTTGTTTTATTCTTTTTTATTTTAGAAAACTGAAAATGTTTTCTAGTTTTGTATTAAAAAATGTTTTTATGGGAATATTTTTTTTCCTTTAATAATGTTTTATGGCAATATTTTTTTCTTTAAAAATGTATTGTTGGTAATATCTTTGTTTCAAAAATGTATCTTTTTCGATAAAAGTCTTTTTTTATGTATATATTTCTATAAAATACTTTAATAGGGATTTGACTCCAGTTTGGGGGTTAACTATTTGCCCATAGCTGGGACCCTAACAGATGCTACCACCCCGGGCCAGGGTGGACTTTAGAACAGCAGCAATTAAGATGTGGCTCCTTGCTCCTCACAACCTCCCAATCTGAGGCCTTGCTGCCGGATGCAGTTTACCGTCATGCCCAAAACCTTTTTAGTACTTGAAATGCAATCTGCTATTCTAATGTGCCTTTAGATCTCGGTGTCGTATTTTCCATCCTCTGTTAAAAGACAGTTCGTATATTGTCACCGATGTAATGTGGCTTCCCTCTGTAATTTCTACAAGTATTTTCCTGGCTTCTGATCTAAAAAGCTTCTTTCCCCGATGCCCTAACCACTTGTATTCACGCGCGCTACTAGATTGGCATCAAAGTCCCACCCTTTTACTGTTGAAACAGTTAAATATAACTACCTCTTCTACTTTAATAGTTTCTTTTCTCGCACTTCCCGTTTGTGGAACTTCCTTTCGTTTGCTTGCTTCCCTGATAGCTACAATCTCAAAACTTTTTGGGTCAAGTCACAGGAACTAACCAACGTCTATATCCACTGGGCCATGTGTCCCAAAGAGTTGTGATCTCAATACCAGACTACAGCCGTGGTGAACAAGTAACTTGCATGGTAAGAGGGAGATAACTCATGATTCCCAGTCGAGGCATTACTACGCAATTAATGAGGATGATGTACCTCAGTAATCGAAATAAAGGGTTCGGTTCGAAATTCCTAACACCTGAAGAAGGCTGGAACGTACAACGGCCAATATGTCGTACAAATGGCAACAAAGATGAGGACAATAGTCCGAATAATGTAAATACTACCTCATCTCAGAAATATAGACAAATACTAAATTCAATGTACCAAATGCAGAAATGTTAGCAAGATAATCCTCTTATGGTCATAGTCAATACACTGTCGTATCAAACAAGCTAATGTAGACAAACCCCGTAATTAAGAGTGATTATATAGTTCAGTGTTAAAATCTTATTCTTGCCACACAGGACCAGTGGTTGTTACACTAGAAATTAGTAAACACACATACTGAAAATTGTAATAATCCGAAATGCAGATTCTGTGATAAATATCCAGAAACAATTGACCATCCTGTGTTAGGTTGTACGGTGTTAGCATTCTCTGAATATGGCATGATAGAGTGAGCCAATATCTGCACTGAAAACATGCAACGTTTACGGGTAAGAAGTTGCAAAAAAAAACTGGTTGGAGCACCCCACCAGCTCCGCTTACAGAGATAGAACCTGTGACAATTTTATAGAACTTAACCCTGTACACAGAACAATCAATATTAATAAGTACAGCTGACAGTTTACGAAAGGCTTTATCTATGTAAAATGTGTGGGATCTTAGGATTTTTCTTTGTTTTTGTTTTCTGCGTTTTTTTTTTTTGTGTGTGTGTGTGTGTGTGTGTGTGTGTGTGTGTGTGTGTTCATAACAAAAATGATCAGTCGAAAATGTCATAAAGCCATTTCTGACCTAAGGTCTCTGATTGAGATACGTACAGAACTATATATACAACAATGAAATAATAATAATAGTAATAATATTAATAATAACTGTAAGAACCCGTGATAATTTCCCAGTTTTCCTATTCTCTGAACTTTTTGAAGAATTATTATTCATAATTTAATGGCTAAATAAGGTGCTTGCAACACCAACGATTTTAAAATAATCTTTTTCCACACAATCAAAACAGAATTGTCTATTATTTATCTGAGGTAATTACAGGGCGTAAATTACCTGCTAATTATCGAAGACCGAATAAAATAATACTAATAATTATACCTAGGAAGTGTTCTAATCGAGGATAGTCTGGTACTGAACTCACAACTTTTTGGGTCAAGTCATAGGAACTAACCAATGTCTATATCCACTTGGCCATGAAAACAACGAAAGAGTGGATGATACAATTAGTCAAATAACATAAAAACAGAAAGAAAAAGTATTAAATTATAAAAAAAGGCAGTAAATACAAACAAGATTTGCATTTAGAAGATTGTGTAGAAAACCAAAACAGAACCCAAGGACTAACTGTTGCTGTAAAAAAATGTGGAAAAAAAGCCAAGGTTAAAGTTCTTGAACCAATGAAACCACGCTGGCAAGACAAAACTCTGCATGGCTAATATGTAAAAAAATGTGAAAAAAAAGCCAAGGTTAAAGTTCTTGAACCAATGAAACCACGCTGGCAAGACAAAACTCTGCATGGCTAATATGCAGAACGGGCTAATAAACCCGATGTTGATAAAGTTAATACTCATAGATAGTTACGGGCATTTGGATTAAAGTCTGAATCGGGTGGCTTTATTTTTGCAACGCAAGACCAGAGTCTTTTCACTAGGAAATTTCAGGCAAATATAATACATAATAATGTGGATCCAAAATGTAGGTTCTGTGACAAATACCAAGAAACAACAGACCATCTAATCTCACCTTGTTCTGTACTTAACCCAAATGCATAAAAACATCGTTATGATAGAGTGCGGCAATATTTACATTGGACACTGGTTACAGAAATAAAAGACGTCACCATTCTATGAGATTACACCATCTTAACAAACAGGAACATTGAAGCAAATAGGCCGGACATTATTGTCTACAATCAAAAAGAAAAAAACTTGCCTACTAATTAATATGGCTTTTCCAGGGGATTGTAACATAGCATTCAAGAAATTTTGAAAACTATTAAAATTTAAAGATCTGGAAATTAAATTAGAAAAATTGTGAAAATTGAAAACAAGAGTAATACCAGTAATAGTAGGTGCACATGGGATGATAAAAAATGTAACAAAACAATACATTGAAATCATCCCTGGAAATCCCAGCTTAAGAAATTTTAAAAAAATTGTCACGTACACTAAGGAGAACTTTGTCTATGTAACACTAGAAATAAAAAACAAAAAACTAAAATGTAGCCATAACAACACACCACGACCTGTGTTAGGTATTTCCGCAGATTGGTAGGTAGTGTGACCATAGCAGAAATCAAATAATAATAATAATAATAATAATAATAATAATAATAATATTCTTCTTCTTCTTCTTCTTCTTCTTCTTCTTCTTCTTCTTCTTCTTCTTCTTCTAGGACGTTGGCGATCATGGCTTTCTAAAATCTCCTTTGTAGCTCTTAATAAATTTTACATTTTTCTTATCTCACGTAAACCCTGTACTATCATTCCACAAAACTATAGTAAGATGTCGAATAAATTACCACCAAATAAGAAATGTACAGGAAGATCGGCAAACATAGCAAAATGAGAAAGAAACTAATAATAATAATAATAATAATTATTATTATTATTATTATTATTGTTATTATTATTATTAATAATCTATTTAACAATAATATTACAATAATAATAATAACTGTTATTATTATTATTAATATTAATAATAATAATAATAATAAAAACATTATTACTATTATTATTATTATTATTATTATTATTATAAATAATAATAATTTCTTTCTCATTTTGTTACGTTTCACAATCTTTTTGTACATTTCTAATTTGGTGCCAATTTATTCAATGGTATTTTTTCTTGTTTTCTTGTTTTTCCTTCAAAAATTCGATACATTCTTTTCTTCGTTTTATGGGAAGGAATATAATACGCCATAGCCTAACAATTTATCGAACAATAAAACAAATTCATAAAAAGGACCTTTATAGTTCCATATTGCAATTTGATTTCATGAATAGCAAAAACTGATGAGAAGCAATTCCTCGGCCCCTATAAAGATGCCTTTTTTTCTATTCTCTTTTTTTTTGCGTAACATAGAGGGACGTAGAGAAGTCTTTTATAGCCAACAACTGGAAACTTTGTCTTCAGACTCCAGACTGGCCGCCTCTCCATTTCATAAATTTGCTTGCAGCAGACGACTACTTTGAGTTTTTATTTGTGTATGATCTTTATGGATATAATGTGACTGTTTGCGAGTCTTTTTTTGAAATTTTTCTTGGTTTACTGTTGTTGTTTTTCTCTTTTGTGTCAAATACCTGCTTATTTTAGTTTCCTACAGTTTTAATTGATTTTCTTTTACGTCTTTCACTTTCTTTTATCCAGTCTATGTAACAGAATTTTGGTGTATTTTAATAAAATGTTTGTTTCGATGGTGGTTTTAGTTCACTAAAAGAAACTACTAAAATATTTTTCTTCCTTTGTATTTTTTTTTTCTGCATTTTTTTCTGTTTTCAATTCGTTTTTTTCCTCTACTATCCGTGGTTTATCCAAACCTTCTTCTCTTTGCTTCTCTTTGGTATCTTTTCAAGCCTTCTTTTTCTCCACTGTTGTAGGTATTTCTTCTTTCTTTTTCCCAATTCTGCTAATTATGTTTCCTTTCTTAAATATTCTTTGATCCATTCTGCTCCCAACTCGTTCTTTTGCTTAACGCCTTCCTTTGCTTTTTCTTTCTCCTAATTTTTTATTCATGATTCGCCATCTTTTATTTTTTTTATTTTTCATCTCCGTTATTTTTGTTTTCTTTTTAATCAACACTTACGTATTATTTACATAACTTTTTTGCGCAGTTTAAAATCAATTATTTCTTCTTTTTTTTTTTCATTTTTTCTTTAGCTTTATTTCATCTTCCCATCTTGTTGACAATACGTCAGATAAATTTTCATTCGTCTTTTCTTTTTTGACGACTATCTCATTTTTTTTTTACTATTTCTTTTTTCTCTTTCGCTTTTATTCGATTTCTCTCAATTATACATTCATTCTATCCTATTTCTTTCTTTTCTTGTAATTCTATTGAGCCTTCTGTATGCTTTTTTCTTATTTTCTTTTTCTTACTTTGTTTTTTTCTTACTTTCTTTTTTTCTTTCTTCATTCTTTTCTATTTCAAGTAACAATTCTTTTCATTTTCTCATGTCTTTTATCTTTTTCTTTCTTTCTGTTTTATACTTTCTTTCTTTTTAGATTGATTATTATTCTTTCTTTCTGTCATTCTTGTTTACCTTTCTTTTTTATCTTACGTTGTTTTATAACTCTAAAATTTATTTCTCTATTATTTCATTCATTCATTCATTCATTCATTCATTCTTTCGTCTTTATTTTTATTTCTCTCTAACATCTCATTTTTATCCTTCTCGATATATATATATCTTTTTCTCTCTTTTATTCTTTCATTCTTTACTTCGTCGTTACCTTCTGTCTATAATGTCATTTATTTCTTTTTACTTCCTTTATTTCACCTTTCCTCCGTGACCTTATTTCGTCTTTATTTATTTATTTATTTATTTATTTATTTCTCTATTTATTTATTTTCTGTTTCTAATTTTTCCTATGATCAATTTTCTCCCTCTTTTTGTTTTTCTCTTCTTATTTTTTGTCATTTTCTTTTACCTTTGCTCTTTCTTTCTCTCTTCAAACATCTTTTCTTCTGTAATCTTATTTCTTTTTTTCTTCTTTCTCTTCATTTATCATTTTTTATTCTCATAATTCATTTAAAGTCATTTTCATTTCCGATCTTTCTTCTCATATATTTCATTCTAAAATCTCATCTATTATTTTTCTTTTGTTTTTTCTTTCTTTCTTTCTTTCTTTATTTATTTATTTATTTATTTCTATCAATCTCTATAAGTCTGTTTATGTTTTCTTTGTTTCTTTCTATTTTCTTACATCCTTATACTCTTTGTTTCTTTCTTCTTTCTATGACATCGTGTATTTATTTTATTTTCGCTTTGTGTTTCTTTCTATAACTTTATTTGTCTTTTCTTTCTTTCTTTCTTTCTTTCTTTCTTTCTTTCTTTCTTTCCCTAATTTCATTTTTACTTGTTTCTGTTTACTTATTTATTTATTCTCTTTCTTTTTTATTTCTCAAACCTCATTTTTCTCTCCTTATACTTTCTTTCCATTTCTTTTAATACGTCAGCCATTTTAATCTAAGTTTTCTTTCTTCCTTCCGTTTTTTAATATCGTTGAATCTGCAGTAATGAAAAAGTGGCATATTCCTTTCAGATTTTTTTCAATATTCTCCTTAATTTGAATAGATATTAGGACGATTTGTGAAAATGAACTCAAGAGTAAAAATACGGTTTCCCATGACAAATGTACAACTTCACATGCAAACATTAAAGCCTTCCTATTCATTGTGGATTGTCACGTAAAAAGGCTTGTTTTGCACACAAACTTTTCCGAATCTTTCGGAGCCAACACATGGTAGATATTATTGTCAGTTAGGGAATACAATGTAGTTGGGAATATCTACTTGTAGAGTTCCGGCAAAGAGGTCTGATCAAATCGAACTTCCGAACCCTAAAATCTGAATCTTAGTCGATCGGCTAATCAAAAAAACCCAATTCAACCTTATCTTACGCACCGTCGAGAATATCAACGCCCAATAAAAGATTTTAAAAGGACGTCTCAGAAGAAAAATATCTGCTAAAAACATCGCACTTGAGATGTAGATTTGACATTAGAAAGAACGTTTCATATTAATAACGGAGCCTTTGGAAGAAAACGAGCTTTGAGAATGAAGGTACTTTTTTACCAATTTCCGCCTAAGATGATATATCGGTGTAGCCAGGGAGAATAATAGGAAAGTCATTGCTTCTATCTATGACGCTACATTGATAAATCTTGTTGCCATTTAAGAAAATATCAAATTTATCGTTTGAAGACGAAGGGAAAAAAAGGAAGAAGAAGGAGGAGAAGGCAGAAGGAAAAGGAGGAAGAAGATGTTAGTTGTATCTATCAGTATCGAAGCACTTGGAAAATTTCCGAGGTTATTACAAAGTTAGAAGGTCTTTCTTTCACATATTTTTTATTTATCCTTTTCTTTCTTTCTTTCTTTCTTTTTTTTTCTATGATCTCTTTTTCTATTTCCTTTTTATGATTTTTCTTTTTTTCGTCTCTTTCATTGTATTTTTCGACTTCCGTTTTTAATCTCATTTATTTTTCTTTCTTTCTTTCTTTCTTTCTTTCTTTCTTTCTTTCTTTCTTTCTTTCCACCCAGATTTTAATTTATTCTTCCTCCTTTCTTAATATTATTCATTGCATTTATTTCTCATAATTTTAATTTATCTTTCTCTATTTTTTACTATTTACTTTTTTTATCCTTTTTTATTGTCTTTATTTCTTTGTTTTTATTTATTTAATTCTTTCTTTCTTTCTTCATATTTTAATGTGTACCTTTTCTTTCTTCTTTGCGATTCTATTTCTTCTGCCCTTTTTCCATTCCTGTAATCCGCTGTTAAGTAGTCCTTTCCTTGTTTGCAACCATTAGATTCAATCCCCTCATTTGAATATGGCAGTCAATGTTGATGCCAAACTTCTCTTGTAACTGATCCCTTGACAGCAACTGATTTGTGTTTATTATATTTTTTATGTTGTCAAACCAGTCTTTTGTGCAGTTCCCAGCGTATAATTGTTTTAAAAATCATATCGCCCCAAGCAAGGCAGTGAACTACCACTGGTGCGCAGGGGGTTACACAGAAGGAAAGTTATGAGAAAGAATGACAGGTTATAGGGGGTGTCAGGAAGTGGGTAAGAGATCTTATCTTGTCACGCCTTTTTTGTTATTTTCATTAATATAATTAAGTTTTCCCTCCACTGGGATCCAATGGGTCTCCTTGTCTATGGTTTTCTCAATTCTCTAGCATTTTTTTCACTATTTTTACTGATTTTCTAAATTTTTAGACCAGCATAGATGGAATGGTAATGAGAATATTAGCCGTTTCCTAACATGGAAATATTTGACATTTATTAACCAAGCAGCCAAAAAAAAATTTTGGTTAAAATTCATAAAATCTTTCTCTTAAAATGATTTTTTCCATGAAAATATGTTTCTCAAGTTCAGTTACTGTTTTTTTTTTTTTTTTTTTTTTTAATCATATCACCCCGAGCAAGGCAGTAACGCCACTGATGTGCAGGGGGCTACGTGAGAGTGAAAAGATTTGGAAAAGAGAAAGCCGGGAACCACATCCTAAACAGGGAACAAGGGATGAGCATCTACACCTCTACAATAGATGTGGGTGGTGTGTGAACCGGGCGTTATCGCTCATTTAATTATTAGTGGAATTTACATTGCTAATCTTTTATTTTAAATAGTGTAGAATGTCAAGACCTTGATTATATCTTCAAGTAATATGTGCCATCCATTTTAGTTATTGCTGCTGTTGGTGGTTTTTTTTTTTTTTAATTTTGTGTTGCCAGTCCACAGTGGTCAAAAAAGCATAGTTTCGCTCAGAGCCATTTTATACCATTGTTCTGAAAAAGCGTTTGTACACATTCACAATTTAGATATTTCTGAATTAATTTAGTGCCATGCATGACATCCATAGAAATGTCTCTATCTGACGTGGCTATTAAAGAATATGAGAAGTTTCCATGTTGATGTTTTGGTTGTGTAGCAATTTGCGGGTTTCGGCGAAACTACCTCCGGCACTGCTTATTCTTTGTTCAATTCTTTTATTTTCTTTACTAAATTTGTCATAACTAATTCATACTCCGAAGTATCGAAAGTGCTTAGTATTTTACTAATTCCACAATTTTATGATGAATTCATGGAAAAATTTCATTCGTGCTTTCATTCTAATTGCAGATTATAGTTTCTGTTTTGGAAAGATTAACTTTAAGTCCCAGTTCTTGAAACACACGTGAGAGGAAATTGATTTATATTCAAGACTAGCATCATAGCCCGGCGTTGCCCGTGCAACTCATAACAATTAAGTAGTAGGAGAAGATGCAAGATACCTTCCGCCATTGCAGTGTCCCATTGATTGTCGTCTTCCAGTAAAGCACGTTTGAAGCAGGCTTCCCTTCAGTAATTATAATGTTTATAATATTAAATAGATAAATTCCTTTAAAACTCGGTGATATAAAAAATAATTATATAAAAATTGTTGTTTAAAAATTGTTAAAAAATTTCATTAAAAAAATCTATTTTCTTTTGTTTTGCTGATTTGATGTTTTGCTGATTTGATGTTTTGTGTGACATTGTAAACAACATTGCGTTTGTTTTTGCTTCAAAATTACGGGGGAAAATATTTATATTTTTTGTTGACTAAATCAATTTAGCATAAAAATAAAAGTTATTTATTTCTTTTACTGAAATTAGAAATATAAAAACTATTACACTCTCAGTTCAGAAATTTTCGAAGAATATTTAAAAATGTAGACATTTAATTTTAGAGGAACAAGTTACATTAATGCAACATGAATTAAAGACAATTGATTTTCTGCATGAAATATTTAGCGAAAAAAAACTTTTTTTTAAAATTTTATTTTCTGAATTATGAAATATTAAATCTGAAAAAAAAATGACTTAAATAATTGAACTAACGATTGGCGCTTTTTTACGTATTTTGTTTTAGTTTGAAAAAAAACATTTTTTTTTCAAAATTCTGGGAAAAATATTCACATTTTTTGTTGACTAAATGAATTTTTAAAACGTCGGAATAAAAATTAAATATCAAGGCTCATGTTTTTTTATATAAAAAATACTTTTTAGTCGCGTTTGACGCGTGTGATTTGATTTCTGTGACGTAATTTAGACCATCTTAGATGTTTTACGGAGCAAATGTAAACAATTGGCTTCATTGGCCAAAAATTGCGAAAGGGAAAATTGCTGAACTTAAACTCAAAAAGTATGTGTCGACATGGCTTCTCTGTAGATATGTGTCCCTATAAATTTTAAAAAATGTAGGCGTTCATAGGGAACAGTCACACACAGACTCACAGATTGCCTTTTATATATATAGATAATTTTTATCCCAACTATGAATATCTACGTTATCAGCATAGCTCCCCCTCTCATCAGTACATTGACCTCGGGGGGAAAAGCAGGATCTTTGCCTTCTATTGGTAAATTCATTTGGGATGTGGTATGGAATGTTTAAAGGATCAGCGCCCATTTCCTCGCATATGTACTCGTGAATGCACAGTGCATAATCTTGGAAAAGACTTAACAGATTAGGGCACTCGTTTTCTTCTTGTCTTATTTCTGAAATGTTTCCATACTAGGGATCTTTGTGAATATTAGAGCTCTTAATCAGCGTCTGTTTCTGTGGTAGAGCCACCTTAACAACCTTGAACATAGAATTTAATTTCAGTTTCACATCATAGTTTTTGTTTTGGAAAAGTCTGAGTTCTTCTTCCTGGAGGAGTTGGTAGAGTATGTTAACTTTTTGTTCAAGAATTATCCCAACTTGTTCTTATCACAAGTATGAATACCTATGTCATCAGCATATCCATCCACTGATCGTCATTACATTGGCCTCGGAAGGAAAAGCAGGATCTTTGTCTTCTAGTGGTAGATTCGTTTGGGACGTGGTATGGATGTTTGAAGACGAAAGAAAAAAAGAAGGTGGACGAGAAGGAAGAGGGAGAAGGAAGAGGGAGAAGGAGGCAGAAGAAGATGTTAATTGTATCTATCAGTATCGAAGCACTTGGAAAATTTCTGAGGTTACTGCAAAATTAGCAGTTCTTTCTTTCACATATTTTTTATTTATCCTTTTAACTGCTTAACAGTGGATTACAGGTAGAAGAACAAAGGAATGAGAAAAGGGCAGAAGAAATAGAATCGCAAACAAGAAAGAAAAGGGTACACATTAAAATGTGAAGAAAGAATGAAATAAATAAAAACAAAGAAATAAAGAAAGTAAAAAGGATAAAAAAAGTAAATAGTAAAAAACAGAGAAAGAGAAATAAAAATTATGAGAAAAAAATACAATAAATGATAATAAGAAAGGAGGGAGAATAAATTAAAATCTGGGAAAGAATGAAAGGAAGAATCAAAGAAAGAAAGAAAGAACTGATTAGCGCCCATCTTCTGACATCTGTGTTTGTATATGTGCAGACAACAGTCCTGGATTGGGGATCTCATTTTCTGCTTGTCCTCTTGAGTTTTGAAACTGGATCCTTCACCAGATGTATAAAATTCTGAAGATCGATACAGTTGATGAACACCATGGATTCAGAACGTGGAAAGTTGTTTCTAATTAATGAATCTATTGATTTTATTTGTTTGTTTGATCAAAAGCACATGAAATCTTTATGGGTCATTTAATGCCGAAATTTAATTTTCTTGAGAACAGTAGTAATTTCTATAACAAAAATATATTGCTGGTAATTTTTTATTATGGAAATGAATTACTGGTATTTTGATTATTATATTTTTTATAGTTTTATAGTGTTTTGAGCTCGGTTTTAGGGTTAACTATTTTCCCATAGATGGGACCCTAATAGGTTCTATGACCCAAGGGCGGGATAGACATGGAAAGAACAGCAATTCAAAGGTGCTTCAACGCTTTTCAAAACCTCATCAGAGTCATTGCTGCCAGATGTAGTTTAGCGTCATACCCAGGTCGGAATTTCTATTGACGAGATTATATGCTGCCGTAACAGAGCAGGTAAACAATTTCCTATTCGTGAGGTAAGGAATTTCTTGGAGATGTTTGATGACATATATGCCTTTATTGCATCCTTTCCCCTCCTCCTTCTCCTCCTTTTTCTTCTTCTTCTACAACAACTACTAATACACTCCTGATCAAAAATTTAAGACCACTTAAAAATCTTTAAAAAGAATTCTTTTTTTATGGATATATTTTAAACTCCTCCCACTTAAGGTTACCAATACTACAATCTAAAAAGTTATGGAAACAAAAAGCTACATTCCAAACATTTTATTTAGAAATTTACATTTTTATAAAATGAGGTGATTTACACATGATCAAAATTATAAGACCAGGGGTATAAATTGTTAGATCTATGGCAATTCAAATGTTTTTAGTTCAGTTACAGATTAGCAATCACTGCGTAAATGTGTTACCATGCCTAAAGCAAGCAAACTTACCAAAGTTGAGCGTTCTCGAATTCTAGAATTCCATAAGCAAGATTTGTCACATCGGGCGATCGCAGCTAAGGTAAATCGCAGTAAAACTGTGATTTGCAACTTTCTAAAGAACAGTGAGAATTATGGAAAAGCAAAATCCTCTGGTAGGCCCCCAAAATTTTCGCCTGCATTGAGTAGAATAAGACGGGTTGTTATGAAAGACTGGGGACTTACTTCTAGTCAAATTAAGGCTGTCACACATGCTGATTGCAGTCCTGTAACCATCAGACGACACTTAAGAAAAAAAGGCATGGTAAATAAAAAGCGTAAACAAATTCCTCGGCTGCTTCCACGTCACAAGTTGGACCGCTTAAAGTTTGGTCGTGAATACCAAACATGGGACGTTGAGAAGTGGAAGTCCTGTTTTCTGATGAGAAAACATTAAATCTCGATGGTCCTGATGGCTTCCAACGATATTGGTATAACAAAAACATGCCTCCTGAAATTTTTCCGCACGTCATAGTGGTGGAGGGTCCCTAATGGTATGGGGTGCCTTTTCTTACAGAGGGACGATGGAGCTCCAGGTGATGCAGGGTCGTCAGAGAGCGGCTGGTTGTGTTAACATGCTACAAAAAGTATATTTGATGACGGAGGGCCATCGTTTGTGTGGGGATGAATGGTTATTTCAACAGGATAATGCTGCAATCCATGCTGTAAGACGGACCTTGACCTTTCTACAAGAAAATGGGGTCCATCTCTTGGGACATCCTGCATGCTCACCGGACTTGAACCCAATTGAAAATGTTTGACGATGGATGACAAGAGATGTTTATTGAAATGGTAAACAATATTCAACAAAAAATGAACTTTGTGAAGAGATCTTCAGAAGCTGGAGCAACATCCACCGCACCTTAATGGAAACGCTTATTTCTAGCATGTCCGACAGAATTTTTGAAGTCATCAAAATCAGTGGAGGTAGACTTCATTATTAAATTTGATTGTTAAATATTTTCATACACTTTTTGTACAATTTCGTAGAATTTTTGTTTCTGGTCTTATAATTTTGATCATGTGTAAATCGTCTCATTTTATAAAAATGTAAATTTCTAAATAAAATGTTTGGAATGTAGCTTTTTGTTTCCATAACCTTTTAGATTGTAGTATTGGTTACCTTAAGTGGGAGGAGTTTAAAATCTATCTGTAAAAAATAATTTCTTTTTAAAGATTTTTAAGTGGTCTTAAATTTCTGAACGGGAGTGTATGTGTCGTGTCTCTTTAGGACGTACGTGATTATGAGGCTCTAATTTTTCTTATTCTTTGTCGCTCTTGATATTTTTCTCTTGATATCTCTTCCAAACCCTGCTCCACCATCCACTTACTCAAAGCCATCAAGTAAGTCTCACGCTACTTTCCCTGTGTCTATTTCCTTCTATCAATCCCGTGAGTATTAGATTTTCCAAGCTCTCCTTCCTTATTACGTATTCCATAATATTCAACTGTCTCTTATTCCTTACCAGAACGAAAACCAAACTGGTTAGTGAGACTTTCATAAAAAGATGAGAGGCTATTTAATTCAAAATTCGTTATGGATTTAATTAAGATACCGTGATATGTGTGGTGTTGAGGGCTATTTTCGGTTTTAATGCGTGATAAACTCCAATCTTGGGAGATGCATTATTGATCCCAGACATCTTTCATAAAATACAGAAACTTGTTAATGAATTCTGGGAGAAGACAAGCTATTTGAAAATACCAAGTGAAGCTTTCATTATTTCTTAGTTTTCTAATAGCTTTTTTAATTTCCCAATCATTAGGTTCGTTATTGCTTATCGTATATCATTGAATATATATTGGCATATGTTCTATTTCTAACGAAATCACAAAATAAAGAAAATAAACATGGATGAATGAATATATGCATCAAAACAAAAAGAAAGGAAATAAAAGAGAAAGACGAGAATTCTTTTTAATCATTTCACCCCAAGCAAGGCAGTACCGCCACTTATATCTGGGGGGGGGGGCTACATGAGGGAGTTAAAGTTTTACGCCGGAGGAGAGTGAAGAGAAAGACGAACTAGTTACAAGGGGTGAAAGAGAAAGGGCAAGAGAAGGATGTTAACACAGGAGTGAAGACAGTTGCGAAGGTAGAGAGAACGGAATAGAACAAGATACACGGGGTGATGTAGAAAGGACTGGAGTCAAGTGGATAAGAGATGGAAATTGACATTGCATTTAAATTACTGAAGGTTGTAGCCGTCAGGAAAGCAAGTATATGGAAGAGAGTTCGACAGGCGGGAAGTGCGAGAAAAGAAGCTGTGTAGAAAAATTGTCGGCTCCATTTGGTTGATTTAACTTTAAAGGGGTGGAACCTTGTTGCCAGTCTAGTTGCACAATTAAATTCTTGTGGAGAGGGTACCAGTGACCTAAGTTCGTCAGAGCAGAAGCCATGAAAATATTTGTAGAAGAGACAGATGGAAGCTACATTCCGCCGGTGAGAAAGTGGGTGGAGTCGAGCTGCCAGGTCGGGACCCATCACATTAGAGATTCTTCTTTGGAGCCTGTCGAGAACACTGAGATGAATAGCAGGGGCGCCTGACCAGATATAACAACAGTATTCCATGCACGGTCGGATGGTTCATTTGTATATGTGCAAGATGGATTCAGGCGGAAAAAAATTCCTGGCCTGACACAGTGACCCAACGTTCCTAGCAGTGGATTTAGTTATTGATTCAATGTAATGAGGTCGGAAGATAAGGTAAGCCCGAGGAGTAAGGTAAGAGAGAAAGATAGGAAATAGAAGGTAAGAGAGAAGAAAAAGAAATAGAAAGTAAGAGAGAAAAAAGGAAATAGAAAGTAAGAAAGAAAGACAACAAATAGAAAATACAGAGAAGGAAAAGAAATAGAAGCTAAGAGTGAAAGAAAGGAAATAATAGGTAACAGGGAAAGAAAAGAAATAGAAGGTAAGAGGGAAAGAAAATAGAAGATAAGGGGGAAAGAAAAGAAGTAGAAGATAAGAGGGAAAGAAAGAAAGTAGAAGGTAAGAGAGAAAGAAAATAGAAGTTAAGTGGAAAAGAAAAGAAATAGAATGTAAGAGGGAAAGTAAATAGAAGATAAGGGGGAAAGAAAAGAAATAGAAGATAAGAGGGAAAGAAAGAAAGTAGAAGGTAAGAGAGAAAGAAAATAGAAGGTAAGAGAAAAAGAAAAGAAATAGAATGTAAGAGGGAAAGAAAAGAAGGCAAGAGAGAAAGAAAGGAAGCAGAAGGTAAGAGAAAAAGACGAGAAATAGAAGGTAAGAGGGAAAGGAAGGAAATGAAGTTAAGAGAGAAAAAACATAAAACGTAAGAAAATTCTGAAAATTAATACAAAAAATATATCGTAAAGGGAAATATTTCTCGCTTAGGACCCCTTGTCATGATCCAAGGTCCAAGAGTATCTCAAGGTAACTGAATAAAGTTGTGTATGGATGCCATGAAAATGGCGATAGCTTAGCGTAGCCTCACGCTATTCTACCACTGTTAGCATGGCAAATTTTCTGACGAGCAACATTCTTTATTTCCACTAGTTCAAAGCTTTACAGCTAAGACCCACTATACCACGTGCATAGAGTTGAATCGTCCTCATTTCCATGGTATTCCATTTATAAGGAGGGAGTTCCAATTAAATGTAACACTACTTCATTGAACAGACTCTTTGAAGGATGTTTTTCCGATCTCTACAATCTTCACCAGTAGCGCGAACTGTGATCTATCCTATATAATCTCATAATTTGCAATTCTTACCCCCTCTTCTTATACCTATAAAACCGCATTCGGTAAACCTCTACTTCGAGAGGCTCTTAGGCTTTCAATTGGGTAAATAATAGTAAGAAAAAAGCTGTATCATAATTTTGCTTGTTTTCTATCAGCGTATTTTACGAAAGGTTTCCTAAGAACGCTATAGTTTTAATTTAAGTAAGCAATGTATTAAGAAACATGAAAATTTTGTTACAAACAAAGAAAAGACTACAGATCTTTCACGTAATATTAGTTCTCCTATACGAAAACCGATGATGAACAATCACCTCACATATAATGAAGAGGCATATAAGCAATAGATATATGGTTCTACAGAAGGATGCTGAGAATACTATGGGCAGAACAAGTGATCAATGATAAATTTTTAGAGAAATTAGAAAAAAAGGACATTTATATTTAACAACAGAAAGAGACAGTTAAAATTCCTAGAGCTCATAATGAAGAAAGACGACTTGGAGAGTTTGACACATACAGGACATATTTGAGACAAGAGGGACAGACAAAAACAGCACATAACATACATAACAACCTTGTGTAAATGGATGACAGAACAGGTTTAAGGAGAAATATCAAAAAGACAAAATTTACTAAGAGCTACAAAGGACAGGAACTTGTGGAGAAAAATGATTGCCAACGTCCTAAAGAAACACAGAAGAAGAAAATCTATAATGAACTACTAGACACGTCTGCCCAATGTAGGCTCAGGATAAGGCGGCTTATGACACAAGGCCAAAATTTTGGAGCACCTAGCGATGGAATTAATTACGAAATTAGTCCGTTAACCATGGCTTCTAGGTACCTCCACTAAATAGCTAAAAATACTGCATAGTATGAAGAAAAAAGGCCCCAAACATAATAAATATGAACTTTTTCAATCAAAATATTTATATTATTATTAATAGGAAAGAGCAAAGTATTTCATAATTATTTTTAAAAAAAACACTTTAATCCCCTCTAACACGTTCGAAATTTTGATAAAAAATTTGTTTTGAATTGAATTAGTGGGTAACCAAATCGTTACGAGGGTTTACAATGGAAAACGTAATATTACATAACTCAGTTTTTCCGATGACAAACACGTTAATTCTTGGAAACATCAAATACGTGTGGGATATTAATGAAAGTTTCAGGACTTATTCACAAATGAATGGAATTATTTTTTTAAATTATTATTTTTAAAAATCTTGGTAAATATTTTTTACATCTGTATCTCCACTCCAAATAAATTAATGAAATTTTAATAAATCAAACTTTGTTGCGATAAATGGTTTTATTAGTTAAAATGCAAAACTCATCGGGGAATGTGGATCATAAGTTAATTTTTTTAAAATTTTGCCTATATTTTCGAAAATCTTTTCCCAGTAGTAAAATAAAAAAAATGCAATATAACTATGACATTAGTTAATTTGATAAGCTTTTAATTGCTTGAATAAATAAGTAAAATTAAGGACACTATAGTCTGAAGACAATTTTATGTGCGTTGTGGTGCATTGGATCGGAATGAGAAATCGGGGAGCCGAGTTCGAATTCCAGCTGAATTTATTGCATTCATTTACGCGCAAATACCCTTAGGAAAGGTATTAATCCGTTTATTTCTTCCAGTTATGGGTTAAATAACAGGACAGATTGGGTTCTATAGCCTTGGTCGGCAACCAGTCTACCGCAGAAAGCAATGGCAACCTACTGCGGGATAATAGTTGGAATAATGATTAAGGCTTCTACTGGTCATAAAGTGGGGGATCAGTTTATTACTTCATAACAATAGGAAACCGATCCCCCACTAATTACTACATAATAATATAATGCATTTATTTACCCTCTAACTATGAGTCAAATAACAGGACAGATTGGGTTCTATAGCCTTGGCAAACAACCAGTCTACCGCAGAAAGCAATAGCAACCTACTGCGGGATAATCTTCTGCCCAGTCAGTCATGTCTCTTTCGAGACATGCTCGCCCAAGCGTGTATCACGTATGGCTCTTAACTGACTGACTGAATGAAAGTTTAAAAGAATTGTTTTCATTTTTTTATAATTATAATAACTTATAAAGTATCAAAAATATTTTTAAAATACTCTGAAGATGTGTTGGAGTTAGTTTAAAAACTAATTAACCGAAGATTATATTTAGTAATCGAAAATTTAAAAGTTTAATACAAATAGTTCTGCTTCCCTATTTTAAAAACATTTTTAATTATTTTTTTTGTATTTGAATTTTTTATGGTAATTTC